>JAOTQJ010017284.1:0-17273 GCA_025642045.1 Solanum sejunctum | reverse complement strand
AGTACGAGATAATGTACTGAGTATGTATGGCAGGAAATACTGCATATGAAGTAACAATTTAAATGAAACTATACACTAGTGCAACATAAGAGACCAACTTTAGTTGTATTGTGGGATCATGTACTTTATGTTCTTTATATTTCTTTAACTTTATTGTAAAATTTGTACACAATTATCAAATAAATGAGCAACTAATTAGTGGTGAAACTGTATTGGGTTCGTACCTAGCTAGGTGTTACTTAACCCCTCGAGCTACCCCCCATGATACAATCGTCCCTGGCTAGGTGCTATCTCCACCTCTTGGGCTACTACCTATCAAAAACTTTATACTTTATCTTTCAATTACCTTTGAGATTATTCTTTTGGTGGCCACAATATTAGAGCTATAGGACTGTACATGTAGCATGTGACATGTGGATAATCACATCAGACAATATGATAATGAAAAGAGTATATTAAACAAATGATGAAATGCGTATGGAATGGAACAACTCATGAACTTTATTTTGTAACAGGAACTCATGTAACTTGGTATCCAAGCATGTATGAATATTTGAATATGACTATATATGGAATCATATGAATATGTAAAAGAGTATAGACATGGTTAATAGTTGTGTCGGAGTTGGTGAGAGCCTTTATGTGCCAAGGAAGGATATGTGTTTCATGCCAAGTAATATGAAATCAAGTAACCTTACATACCTCATTGTATGACCTCATTACTACCTTGAGATAACCTTCCCTTCCTCCAAATACTTATCTACAAAATAGTAGGTGATAAAACTAGCATTAATAGCCAATAAATAAACCTTGGTATCCCAATTACATAAGAAAATAGTACATGGGCAACAAGAAGGTGATTATAAACCCGGGCGTATTCCTTTAACTATTTCTCCCCTAGTCATATTTCCTAATGCATATTAGCATGCACACATCATGTACAGCCTATTTTAATGTCATAACAGTCTAAAAACAGCCCACAAATCACAACACATCGCAATTCCACACAATCTAAAAATAGACAGCATAACGTTACCGTCCTTCGCTACATTTCAATGTCGACAACTCCAAACTTATTCCAAATTTTAACCAAACTTTTCCAGCAATGTTTACACATATAAATATACATAAAAAAGTCATATAACAGCACTTTATAAGTCATTAAGGACGTGAGCTTATAGCCTTACATACAAAAGTTGCAAGTTCCAATCTACATGACGCTTAATATAACACAATAAAACGTGCTTGTTTAGTGAAACCAAAATCAGGGAAGCAACCTTAGGGTGATGTTTATAACTCAAACCATATTAATATCACCAATTTCTATTCATAATACAACTCACAAACCATAGAGAAATCGCCAAAACAAAAGGCAAGTGTGCAATAACTTTCTGCCCACATGCTGTCCAGCAATTTCAGCAAGCATAACTAGTATATATATCTTATTTTTCATGATGAAACTATACTAAATACAAAACTATATTTACTTACCTTTGTATTCAAGGTTTATAGGCTCCTTAGGAACCCTAAAAAAGTTGTTTGGCTGCTTCACAAAGTTGAGAGGAGATTTAGAGAGCAAATCTAATTTTTGTGAGGTTGAGTTGAGAAATGACTTTTGGGAGCTACTTTGACCCCTTTTTATAGTGTTATTTGGACGAACTATTGAGGCATTCTGAGCCTTATTTAACCAAGTAGGTGATGCAGAGCCTTTCTCCTTTAATTTGGTCCTTTTGGCGCTCCAAATTAGTTAAACTTGGTCTGCCTATTTTCAGCTTTCTTCTTCACTTGGGTTTGGCCTAAAGTATCCAAGAACTTGTGATGTCTTTGGGCCCTTTTGTTTATACTTATTTGGTTGATAATATAGACCATTTATTATTCTAAAACATGGGCCAAAGTTACTCCCATAAGATGGACTTTATTCATAATCGAACTTGGAAAAATTCAACGTCGAGCCTCGACTCCGTTTAGCTTGCAAATTTAAGCTAAGCAAGTAGGTGATTCACCTGCTAGCTTCATAAATCCTACAAGCACCTCAATTATCTTACTTCATTTAAGGCTGTAATATACTCAATTCAACACAAAACATGTATACACTCCACTCTATTAATCGTTAGACGCATATATAGCCTATTAACACGAGATTCAAATACTTTTAAAATTTAGGGCCAATTTGTTCAAGCCATGTCATGTTTCATTTGAATTGTACTAGTAGTGCAATGTGTGGGGTGTTACATCCTCCCCCCTTAGGAACATTCGTCCTCAAATGTTAGCACAATTAGATAGCTTAACCATCTTTAAACCTATACTTAAACAAACTTTTGACAACATATTAAGTATTCAATCAGATATACCTATTAGTGTCCCAATTTTGCGTGTTAGACTTCCTATTTAGCTTCACATAAGTAAGGGTACTTTGATTTTATCGTGTCCTCAGCCTCCCCTGTTATCTCTTCTGCTTGCTGGTTCCTCTAAAGTACTTCAACTGAAGCTATTTCTTTGTTAGCTTCTTAACTTGACAATCTAGAATAGCAACAAGTACTTATTCATAGGTGAGATTTTTTTGTAACCTGCACATCCTCAATAGGAGTGAAATAGGATGCATCACCTATGAATCTTCATAGCATTGAGATATGAAAAACTAGATGAACCATTGAAATTTCTTAGGGTAGCTCTAGTTCATATGCAACCTGCCCAAACTTCTTAGTAATCTGATATGGCCCTATGTAACGTGGACTCAGTTTTCCCTTCTTACCAAATCCCATAACCCCTTTCATTGGAGATACCTTTAAAAATACCCAATCACCTACTGAAAACTCCAGTCCTCTTCTCTTGGCATCTACATATGATTTGTACCGACTTTAGGCTGTTTCTAGCTGCTTCTATATCACCTTAACTTTTTCATGGCTTTTTGTACTAGATCTGGCCCAAATAAGGTAGTTTTCCCCACTTCAAACCAGCCAATTGGTGTTCTACATTTCCTTTCATACAAAGCTTTATAAGGTGCCATCTTGATACTCGCATGATAGCTACTGTTATAGGCAAACTCAATAAGTGGCAAATGGTCCACCCAACTACCTTTAAAGTCCAAAGCACAAGCTCGTAACATAGCTTGAAGTGTCTGAATGGCGCATTCTGCTTGACCGTCTGTTTAAGGGTGGAATGTTGTACTCAAATTCACTTATGTCCCTAAACTCCGTTGGAAGGACTTCCAAAACTTTGCAGTGAATTGAGCTCCTTGATCATATATAATGGAGATTAGGACTCCACGTAGCCTTACTATCTCTTTGAGGTATAGCTTGGCATACTCTTCAGCTGTATAATCACTCCTCACTAGCAAGAAGTGTGCTGACTTTGTGAGTCTATCAACTATTACCCATATGGAGTCAAACTTCTGACATGAGCAAGGCGAACCTTTAGCAAAATCCATATTAATCATATCCCACTTCTATGTTGGAAGCTCTATACACTGCATATAACCTCCTGGCTTTTGGTGTTCTACTTTCACTAATTGGCAATTTAGACATTGAGCTACAAATTTTGCAAGGTCCTTTTTCATACCTCCCCACTAAAACATTCTCTTTAGGTCATGGTATATCTTGTTTGATCCTGGATAGATGGAATATTGAGAATGATGGGCTTCTCCAATTATCCTCTTCCTTAATCCATTAATATCAGGCACACAAAATCTTTTCTGGTAGTAAAGCACTCTATTTTCTGCAAGGTCAAAGCCTTTTATGGTATCTTGACTCACCCTTTGCTTAAACTGTCGTAGAACTGGATCCTTGAACTATTTTTCTTTCACCTCCATTACCAATGAAGACTCTGTAGAATTATGCATAATAACCCCTTCCTTTAGAGTCTCAATAAGGCGAACCACCAAATTGGCTAGCTGAAGTAGATCCTTATTCAATAGTTGTCTTATTGTAGCTTGATCACTAGTATTCAAGATTGCCTTACGACTCAGAGCATCAACCACCACATTTGTCTTCCCTAGATGGTATAGTATATCAACACGTAATCCTTTATTACCTCTAGCCATCTTGAGACAGGACATCTCTGCTGTCTCAAGTTTAGATATTTCAGCTTAAAGATGTATTGCAGGCTCGTATGATTAGTATATATATCAATATGGACCCTATACAAATAGTGGCACCATATTTTCAAAGCATATACAACTGCTGCTAGCTTGAGATCATGAGTTGTGTAGTTTTTCTTATGTGGTCATAGCTGTTTGGATGCATAAACAATTACCCTACCATTATATGTCAGTACACAACCTTAGCCAACTATTGATGCATCATAATAAACTATATACCCCTCAATATCTTCTGGAAGTACTAGAAAAGGTGTAGAAGTTAGCTTAGTTTTCAACTCCTAGAAGCTTCTTTCACACGCATCATTCCATTAGAACTTGGTTACCTTCTGTGTCACCTTTTCTAGGGGTCCAAAAATAGAAGAAAAGCCTTCAACAAACCTCCTGTAATAGCCTGCCAAGCCTAGGAAGCTTCGAACTTCCGTGGGTGTTGTTAGTCTTGGCTAGTTTTTCACAACTTCTATCTTTTGTGAATCAACCCTTATTCCTTCATCAGACACAATATGACCCAAGAATGTCACTGGCTTTAGCCAAAATTCACATTTAGAGTATTTGGCATACAACTGTTGATCACGAAGAACTTGTAGCACCTGTCGCAAGTGATCTGCGTGGTCCTCTTCTGATCTTGAATATACCAAAATGTCATCTATAAATACTATCACAAACACATCCAAGAATTGCTTGAATACCATGCTCATCAGATCCATAAAAATTGCTAGCGCATTCATTAGCCCAAATGATATAACAAGAAATTTTAAGTGACCATAGCACATTCTGAAAGCTATCTTGGGTATATCTTGCTCCTTCACCCTCACTTGGTGATATCCTAATCTCAAATCAATTTTTAAAAAGCATTCGACACCCTGGAACTGATTAAATAAATCATCAATCCTGGGGAAGGGATATTTATTCTTAATTGTCACCTTATTCAATTGTCGATAATTGATATACATTCTCAAGGTGCTATCCTTTTTGAGTACAAATAACATTGGTGCACCCCAGGGGGACACACTAGGTCTTATGAAACCCTTCTTTAATAATTCTTTTAACTACTCTTTTAATTCAAGCAATTATGCCAGGCCATTCTATATGGAGGAATAGAAATAGGTTGAGTGCTTGGAAGTAAGACAATACCAAAATCTATTTCTCGTTCAGAAGGTAATCCTGGGAGTTCTTCAGGGAACACATCAACAAATTCATTCACTACTAGAACTGCCTAAAGAGTTGGTGATTCTATCTCCATATCCCTTACTCTAACTAAATGACATACATACCCCTTAGATATCATTTTTCTAGCCATAAAGTAAGAGATAAACTTCCCCTTTGGTGACCCAACATTGCCTTCCCATTCAAGAACTGCCTCATTTGGGAAGAGAAAATACACTCTCTTAGTTTGGCAATCCATAGTGGTATAACAAGAAGATAACCAATCCATAGCCATTATAACATCAAATTCCACCATTTCTATCTCAATAAGGTTAGCTAATGTGTCACAGTCATAAACAGTTACTACACGGTCATAATAAACTTTTTTGGCCATAATAGGTTCACCAGTTGGTGTAGACACTTCAAATGGTTTGTTCAATAATTTGGACGTTCTCCTAAGCTTCCCAGCAACTAGTGGAGTGATGTATGACAATGTAGAACAAGGGCAATTAATGCATATACATTATGTGAAAATATGGACAATGTACTTATGACCACATCAGGTGAAACTTCTATATTCTGTCGACTCCTCAGTGCATAAGTGCGATTCTAGACCTCGCTAGCACTACCTGTTCCTCTAACACCTCTACCACGACCTATAGGTGCTTTCTCACCCCTACTTATTGGAGGAACTGATAATGATGATGCAACAACTAACCTAGTAGATTGTGCCATACAACCCATACATCTCTTGGGCAATCCCTTATCATGTACCCTAGCATACCACACCAATAGTAAACATATGTCCCAATGCAACATATACCTGGATGACTCCTTCCACACTATTTACAAGGTTGCCTAGGTTTCATTTGCTATCCTATTGAATATTTATTGTTTGTGTACCTTGTCCCTCACCTTATTGAACAAACAGACTACTTATAGGCCCTTGAAGTTGTGGTGGAGCACTAGCTGTAGAGTAGGAGGAGGATGGACTAGGCGGTTTGTTAGAAAACTGACCTAAGCTAACCTTAGGGTGGTGTAAATTACCCTATAGATTTGGCATTTTTGCCTGCCCCCTTTCCAACTCTTGTGTCCTTCTCCTCTTTCTCTGATCCTCTAAATTTTGTGCAAAAGCCTGCATTCTTGCTATGTCCATATCTTTGTTCAAGGAAGCAATGGTGCAGTCTCTACCCAGATATGTATCCAGCCTATCTACACATCAATGAACTTTATCTGCTATTGTAGAAAATATATTAGTAGCATACATTGCTATGGAATTGAATTGAAGGATATACTCCCTCACACTCATATTCCCTTGGTAAAGATTCAGGAACTAATCTGCACGGGCCTATCGTATCTCTAATGGAAGGTAATGGTCAAGAAATGCCTCTTTGAATTCTTTCCAAGTGGTTGGAGCTGCATCTATACCCTAAATTGTTTCCAAGATTCATACCACAATATAGCTATACTCTTCAACCTATATGTCGCTAACTCGACAGCTTCTGTACCACTCACGTGCATAACATCTAAAGCACACTGATTCTGATTAATAAAGTCCTAGGAGTCTTCATTAGGATCTGACCCAGTGAAGGATGGAAGGTCCAAATTAAGAAAATCATGTATCCTTATGCTAGGTACCCTATTTGTGCCACCTGTACCTATAACGGGACCTTCTTGCCTTTGACCTTGACCAGCAACTATACTGATCAATAGTTGGATTGCATTTCTCAGATCTGGGGGAATTTGACTACTCTGAGAATCATTAGGAACAAGAGGAGTTAGAGATGTTAGTGACAAAGACTTCTCTCGAACCTCATCTCGTTATCTCATCTGGCTGGGTATACCAACCACCACTTCTATTCCTTTCCCTTTACCTTTATTCTGCCTTATTTTTGGCATACTTGTTGTATAAAATAATTTAGGAATTAGACATAATGCACCTATTATACTTGACTTTATAGCACAATCTTAAGAATGAAAAGAAAGTAACAACTCCTAAATTCCACATAGCCTCTTGCTTATAAATGTGGTGCATAACACATTGATAAACAAGATTCTACATAGATACGGCTTTACATACTCCCTAGGATGACCTATTTTGATACTACTTCTGTCATGCCCCAAAGTCCTATTAGGGTGGACTGGCACCCATTGCCGATAAGGCTCAGTAGAACCAACTTGTAACTTTGCACTTTCTATACACACTATAAGGGGTTTCTGCATTTGACATGCCTTTAATAAAATAAACAGTGACAACAAGTCAAAAGGAGATGCATATGACTAAGCCATTAGGGCCCTGGTATTTAAATTACGAGACATGACTATATTTTACTTTACATAGTCTACAAAGCCTCTAAATAAAGAAAAATATCTGATAAGGGTAGGGATAGGCCCTACCTTAACTAGCTGTGAAATTAAATTATGCAAGCTCTAGACATATACAAAGCCCCGACGTAATTTGGAGCTTGGTGACAGCAAATGAATATCCTGTACTCCTACTTAGGAGATCTACTAGCACCTGTACCTGCAACACAAAATACAGGTACCCTATAAGGGACATCAGTACGAGCTAATGTACTGAGTAAGTTAGGCAGGAAACACTGCATATGAAATAATAACTTAAATAAAACTGTACACTGGTGCAACATAAGAGACCACCTTTAGTTATACTATGGGATCATGTACTTTATGTTCTTCATATTACTTTACCTTCAATATAAAATCTATGCACAACTATAAAATAAATGAGCAACTAATCAGTGGCGAAACTATATCGGGTTCATCCCTAGCTAGGTTTTACTTAACCCCTCGGGCTACCCCCCGTGATAGGATCGTCCCAGGCTATGTGCTATGTCCACTCCTCAATCTACCACCTATCAAAAACTGCATACTTTATCTTTCAATTACCTTTGAGATGATTCTTTTGGTGGCCACAATATTGGAGTTGTAGGACTATACATGTAGCATATCACATGTGGACAATCACATAAGACAATATTACAAATGAAAATAGTACATTACACAAATGATGAAATGCGTATGAAATGGAATAACTCATGAACTTTATTTTGTAACAGGAACTCATATTACTTGGTATCCAAGCATGTATACAAATTTGAATGTGACTATATATGGAATCATATGAACATGTAAAAGAGTAGATACATGGTTAATAGTTGTGTCAGAGTTGGTGAGAGCCTTTATGTGCCAAGGAAGGATCTGTGTTTCATACCAAGTAATACGAAATCAAGTAACCTTACATACCTCATTGTATGACCTCATTACTACCTCGAGATAACCTTCCCTTCCTCCAAATACTTATCTACAATATATAAGGTGATAAAACTAGCATTAATAGCCAATATATACACCTTGGCATCAAAATCACATAAGAAAACAGTACATGGGCAACAAGCGGGTGATTATAAACCCGAGCGTATTCCTTTAACCTTTCTACCCCTAATTATATTTTTAATACACATTAGCATGTACACATCATGTACAACCTATTTTGATATTAAATCAGTCTTACAACAGCTCACAAATCACAACACATAGCAATTCCACACAATCTAAAAATTGACAGCATAACGTTGCCTTCGTTCGCTATATTTCAACGTCGACAACTCCAAACTTATTCCAAATTTAACCAAACTGTTCCAGCAACAATTAAACATATAAACATACCTAAAATAGTCTATGACAGGACTTAATAAGTCATGAAGTATGTGAGCTAATCGCCTTACATACAAGCACCCTAAAGTTCCAATCTACATGACGCTTAAGATAACACAATGAAACGTTCTTGTTAAGTGAAACCAAAATCAGGGCAGCAACCTTAGGGTGATGTTTATAACTCAAACCATATTAATAAAACCAAGTTTTGTTCATAACAAAACTCACAAACCATAGAGAAATCACCAAAATAAAAGGCAAGTGTGCAATAACTTTTTTCCCACATGCTGCCCAACAATTTCAGCAAGCATAACTAGCATCTATCTCTTGTTTTTCATGATTAAACTATAATAATTGTATACCTATAATTACTTACCTTTGTATTAGTGGTTTAGAGTCCCCTTAAGAACCCTAAAAGAGTCGTTTGTCTAGTTCACAAAGTTGAGAAAAATTGAGAGGAAATTTAGACAGCAAATCTGATTTTTGTGAGGTCAAGTTGAGAAATGAATTTTGGGATCTGCTTTGACCACTTTTTATAGTGTGATTTGGCCGACCTAATGAGTCACTCTCAGACTTATTTCACCAAGTAGGTGATGCAGCTACTTTCGCCTCACATTTGGACCTTTTGGGGCTCCAAATTGGTTGAACTTGGGCTGCCTATTTTCAGCTTTCTTCTTCACTTGGGTTGGGCCTAAAGTATCCAAGAACTTATGATGTCTTTGGGCCGTTTTCGTTATACTTATTAGTATGATCATATAGCCCATTTATGATGCTAAAATATGGGCCAAAGTTACACCTTAACTCAGACTTTATTGATAATCGAACTTGGACAAATTCGACATCGAGCGTCGTCTCCGTTTAGCTTGCAAATTTAAGCTAAGCAAGTAGGTGATTCACCTGCTAGCTTCCTAAGTCCTATAAACACCTCAATTCTCTTACTTCATTTAAGGCTGTAATCTACTCAATTTGACACAAAACATGTATACACTTGACCCTCTTAAGTGTTGGATGAACATATAGCCCCTTAACATGGTATTCAAGCACTTTTAAAATTTAGTGCCAATTTGTCCAAGCCATGTTATGTTTCACTTGAATTGTATTAGTAGTGCAAAGTGGGGGGTGTTACACCTAGTTCAAAAGGTTTTCTTGGTAATGTCACACTCTCTCACTTTCACTTGGTGATACCAGGATCGAAGATCAATCATAGAGAAATGACTAGCCCCTTGAAGTTGGCCAAAAACATCATCAATCCTTGGTAGAGGATACTTATTCTTGATGGTGACTCAATTAAGTTGTTGGTAGTTAATATACAATCTAAGAGAACCATACTTCTTCTTCACAGACAATACTGGTGTACCCCAAGATGATTGGTTAGGCCTAATAAAACCCTTCTCCAATAAATCCCACAACTGGTCGTTCAACTCCTTTAACTCCGTCGAGGCCATACAGTAAGGTGGAACAGAAATGGGTTGAGTATTAGTAACGAGGTCTATACCAAAATCTATTTTCCTTTTGGGAGGGAAATAGGGAAGCTCTTAGGAAAGACATCAAGGAACTCATTCACCACTGGAACCAACTCTATAGGAAGGACTTTGGACTCAACATCCCAAACCCTTACAGGATGATAGAGACACCTCTTAGAAATCAACTTTCTAGCTTTAGTGCAATAATAAACCTACCCTTGACTACCACATCATGACTGTCCCACTCAAGGACGAGTTCATTATGGAATTCGAATTTGCCCTTATTGGTTATACAATCAGTACACACAAAATATGCATGCAACTAATCAATCACAAGAATGACATCAAAATCCACCATATTCAACTCAACAAAATCACAAGGCAATATTTTATGCAAAATGAAGATTTGATAATTTCTATAGACCTCCTAGCAACAACGGATGCAGAAATAGGAGTAGATACCTCATAAGACTCACCAAACAATTTGATTCAACATGAAACGTTTTGGCAACAAGAGCAAAAAAGAAAGAGTGGCACCAAGGTCTATCAATGCATAGACATAAAAATCAAAGACTTTAACATACCCGTGATGACATCGGACACCTCATCTACCCCTTGCCTCCCTTGAAAAGATAGAACCAGTTGTGCCTTGGGGCACCACCTTGTTGACCTCCTATTCCTAAAGGAACCGTATTTGCACCTTGACCTTGTGGAAGGCTATCTCCACCCTTGTGACCCACTTCTCCACAACTATAGCAAGCATTAGTGTTTCTTAAACATGGACCATCATGGCCTCTACTACATCTTAGGCATATAGTATTAGGCACCACACCTCCACCACCTTGGACCCTGGGTTATCATAAGCATACCTATTATTAGGAGCATTAGGAGACCCTTGACCTTAATGAAACTAGCCACCCTTGGGACGTTGGAACCTATCTTCAAATTTGACAAAGAGTAGAGCTAATGAGACCAAGAGGCCCCATTTTGAACATAGGTTCCAATGTCCCAAGGGTGGCTAGTTTCATTAAGGCCAAGGGTCTTCTAATGCTCCTAATAAGAGGTTTGCTTATAATAACCTAGGGTCCAAGGTGGTGGAGGTATGGTGCCTAATGCTATATGCCTAAGATGTGGTAGAGGCCGTGATGGTCCATGTTTAAGAAATACTAATGCTTGCACCTCAATCTTCTTGCTATAGACCATGGCTCGACCACCAATTGTGGAGCATATTTAGTGAGTTGGTTGAACTTGAGGGAACACTCCCTCACACTGATAAACCCTTGCTTTAAATTCATGACCTCTATCATTTTGGCCTCCTTTAGCTCAAGTGAGAAGAACCAGTTGAGATAGGCTGCCTTAAACTCCTCCCAAAGAATCACATTATGTTCCCATCTCCTCATTCCATTGAGTAAACAGTATTTGGGCCACCACTTTGAGTTGGTAGCCACCAAATCCACCTTTTCTTCCGATCTAACACCCCATAATAGACAACACTTTGTATACTTCTTCAATAAATTCTTGAGGATCTTTGTCCACTTTAGACGCATTGAACTTTTGTGGGTTCTTCTTCATGAAGTTCCTTACGCTAGATGCCAGAGTAGTATCATGAGGGGTTTGGGACCATTCGTTGATTTGATTAGTCATAGCTTGAGCTAACATGGCAATAGCATCTCGGAACTCTTCATGAGCTAGTTGTTCTTCGGGCGTATGAGCTTTTCTTCCTTTTGGGATAGCCATAATCTAGCATAGCAAAAAAAATTCATTAGGGGAAAGCCTTACCTTAACTTCTATAGCATGACATGTATCAAGAAGAAGAGAAAAATTTCCTAAAACACCTCAAAGCCTTTTGTTCATAGTTGTGGTGCACTTCACAACTATGAACAAGACTCTAATTGATGCGGTGTTTTAGATGTCGAGGACTATTAAAAATCTAGTGTTTTGATACCATATTTGTCACGATCCAAGCCTAGGGCCTAGACATGACATGGAAAATGGGAATCCAAAGGGATCCCAAATAAGCCTCTTAGCATATTATTTACACATCCTTGGTCGCAGAAGAAATTAAACAACAACAAGAGAATTGAAATAAGGATAACGGGACTAAGGGAAGTCTTTCATAGCTTAAAACACAAAAAAGTCAAAGCTTAAAGGATAATTACATAATTTGTCCAACAAAACCTCTAGCATAGATTGGGTGGGGGCTAAGACAACTTTTCGGGCTCACCCTTATAGTCATAAGCATCTAAAAAAAGAAAAAAATCTTTATGTAACATAGGATAAATAGCTATCATCCTCGGAGTTGATGACTCACCAATCTTGCTTTAAGAGATAGTACTAGCCATGTGGAGAAGGAGGATGATCAAGTGGAGCACCAATTCCTATATGGTGACATCAAGCATGCATAGAGTATGCATTAGTACATTTGAATGTACTATGTATGTAGGATTTAATGGAACAAGAGATAAGCAACATAATTAACATGCATAATCATAAGCAAGGGAGAGTATATTGGCAACATGGCATGCATGATCAATGCTTGAAGTAAGACATGCTTAAATAGAACATAATACTTGTGTAGGAAGAGATATTCATCATTGACCAAGCAAGGTGGTCAAGATATATACCCCTCAACAAGGTAGTATGAGCCTAGTACCCCCCGACAAGGTGATTGAGGCATAGCACCCCCTCAACAAGGTATGGTCTACTTGAAACACTACAGGTACTTTTCACGAAATCAACACATTCATACATTACTTTCAACATCATAAAGTCATTTGACTCATAAGCCATGCATTATTTCATTAATAACTCAAGAACCCTAAACCGGATATTTTATCAAACACTTAGTGGATGTGTAATTCTAGTTCAAAATCATGCAATTCAAGAGTGAAATCATGCAAGAAAATTTAATGTAAATCAACCCACCAATACTTGGTAACATCCTCATGCAATATACATTGAAGCCCTTCATCAGGTATCAAAATACATCATAGATTCATAGCCCAAAATATGCTTAAACAATGACACGTTTATGAAACCCGAACATAGATCATAATCAATTTATATAAAAAAATACACATAGATAAATCAACTTAAAATCATGCAATTTACTCAAAAAGGAACGTTGGGCACCATGGGTGAAGGATCCAATGGTTGAAACCCACATACCTCAACTTTAGAGATTTCCTTGATGAAGATTTGGATGAGGACTTGAAGCTTGAATGAATTCCTTAAGATCTAGAATGAGTTTGAGACACTTGATTTTGAGTAAAATATTTGGCTATGTGTTTGAGAGAGTTTTGGGGAATGTCTTGAATGATATGGGGTTGGAAAAATGACTAAGTATAGGTGTTTTCGCATAGGAAAGATTAGTCCCAAGGCCTCAAAGCCTTGGACCAAAATAGAAAAACTATCACAAAAATAACACTGGTCCGTGCCCTAGTCTCGTCCCGCTAGGGGCGTGGATCGATTCTATTTTTTATAAGTTTTAGAAAATGAAATTTTTATACAGTTCCTCCAAAATCATGGTTATACCTATTTCATACTCAATTTTGCCCTCTGATCAAGAATATGAAGTCAGATTTTTGATATCATGAATGAATTTTGAGATATATAGAAATTACGATTATGGGTATTTCCGAGACATATTTTTGGGCTCTTTTTGTGGCATTTCACAAAACATTTCAATGCATACTTGGGATTAAATGCCAAATTATAATTTAGTCTATAGTTTTCTTGCATAGGAATAGCCCATTCACTTGAACAATATGGTGTAAATACCCAATATGCTAGAAGAGCCAATATCAATAGATATTTGTGTGATCACATTCTTTTCATAAATATAATTTTATCAAAACCATATACATAAACATTTGTGGGATTAACCTATAAATAATTTTCATCAAAAACCAATGCTCACGAATTCATATGCAATGAATGATATGAGAATAGCATGTGTAATCGAGATTCAACCTAAAGTCAACAATACAATAGGAAGTTTGAGTATATTCACGAGTAAAACCCAATTCAAATCACAATTTAGATTACCCATACTTAAATCGAACTTTAAAGGACAATGCATATTTAAATCTTTATGCAATTCAACATGTTAGGGCTTAAATCAATTTAAAATCAACAATCAAACATGGCCTATTATTTAATTAAATTAAATAAACAATAATCTTAAAAACTCATACTTAAAGTAAGCTAAATTTCATGAAAATTAAGTAAAAGTGTTTGGATCTTCGTGGTTGAAATGGACCATGGATCAATCCCAATACCTAAGTTCTCCAAGAAAAAAAAAGAGAAGAATTTTGATGAAGAATGGAGCCATTCCTTGAATTCCAAGCTAATTCTCCTCTAGAGTCATTGAGAGGTGTTCTTAAGAAAGTTGAATATAACTCTAAGTGTGAGAATGACAAAAGAAGAATATAGGTCATTTGAATGTCTTAGGATAGCATATAAGGTCATAAAAGTCCCTAAGTTGAATCTATAATTACAAAAACATCATTAATGAATTGAGTAGAAAAATGTTGCAAAAGGTCCCATGAGAAGGCTCATGGTCCATACCAAGTAATACAGTCTGTGTGACTCCCTCTTTGATCCAACACCTAGAAAATATTTCACTTACAAAGGTCTAAGACAGTAATTTTATACTTAGAAAACAATTACCTGCTAACACCTATACGGAGGACTTCACGGGGTGTAAGAGGTCACGCAGACTGTGTGCCCTCCCATGAAGCTTCACTTAAAAATTCCTTCACTAACAAAGTTATGAGAAGGTGATCCCATATTTAGAAAATCTTTTTACCAATGCCTATACGAAAGACTTCACGGACTGTGAAAGGGTATATGGTCCGTGTGAGGTCCATTTGTGAAGTGTCCTGGCAAAAATAGGGATTTTCAAGGCAAAGGCCCTCCACACAGTCTACCATATGGCTAGTGAAGCCTTACACGTACCGTGTGGTGTTCACGTGAGGTGTGACTTCGTCTAAACCTCCACATTAATGCCAACACTCTACATACAATGTCAAGGTCCACCTCAAGTCACATCCACACGGCCTGTGGTGAGCCACATGACCCGTGGAGGCTTCCAAGAAGTGTTATCCTAGTCAAAACTTTTTCAAAACATAATTCCAATCCCCATTAAGGTCATACATAGTCCAGGTCCTTACATCATCTCCCATTTGGGAACATTCATCCCCAAATGTGCTAGAACTGTGCTTGAAAGGCTTGACTTAGAACATGAAATATCAAAGCCTAAGATACAATGAATGTTTCATCATTTGAAAATAATAAAGTCATTAAAAGTCATATCAAGACATCTTTAAATCATTCAAAACATTTTTAAATCTTTTTCGTGCACATGTATGAATGTCAAGTCATGAAACACAATAGTGAAAGAATTTGGACCACTTGGAAAGAGGAAGAACCTTATACCTTAGGCATGCGTAGATTAGAAATATGGGAATATCATTTCATAATGTCCATATCTGCTTCCCATGTAGCACTATCCACATGTTGATTGCTCCAAAGCACCTTTATCGAAGCCACATCCTCATTGCAAAGTAGTTTCACTTGCCTATCAAGAATCTCAACCAAAATTTCCTCATAGGGCAAACTCTTCTCAACTTCAATGATATCACCCAAGTTTAACCTCCTTTTTAGAGGATAAAGCTAACTCTGTCTAGATATATAACCTAACCAAGGTTGGGATCGATCCCATATGGAATACGTCGACTCAAAAAAATTCACTAATATACAATTCGAGTAATTAATCGACTCAATTCCCCAAATGGGTGGACGGTTGCAATAATCATTGAGAAAAATTAAACTAACTATCACGAGAAAAAAATCAATAATAGAGAGCAACTAGGGAATTGTGTTCCCCATAACTCCCCAACTTAGTATCACCAGATAACCTAATTCTTGTCTAGTATATAACATGCAGGATGGTAATTTAAGTTCACTAAGCCCTTGGGTCAAAGGTGAGAGGCAAATTTCACTGTGTGACTTGGGCCATCTCCATAGTGTGCATTACTAACCATTACCTATTATTCCCAATAAAACCTCCCCTTAGCCCAGTTTGGTTGATTAGATGAGAACACATCAATTGAATCCTGTTAGTTAATCTCTTTTCCTATTTATTGCCACCTTGGTCTAGTCAGTAACACTGTGCGAGTTCTAATGTTGGCCACCGCTAGAAAACATGCAAAATGAAGAGAGTTAATTAATACATGCATAGACACCTTCCAAGAATTGTGAATTATTCAATTCTACTTTGTTAGTTTTTCATAGTTCCCACAACCCTAGTTGTGGATTTAGCTACTCATGCTATGTATAGATGAAGAGATTATGATTTGAGAAGACATAATTGAATACTTACACAATTGAATTAAGAACAAGTGGATCCAAAATCAATAAAAATCATAAGCTTGAAGACCAAATTATACCACAAGTGCTCACAAGACTCTTTCGTAAATTTCTCTTTAAAAATATTGAGTTGTTTGAGTGCTAACCTAAGACTACACAAAACTGATGTGACCTGACGAGAACTCTGAAAAAAACCTTAAATATCTATTTATAATAATTTAAAATAAGTCCTAAACAAATTAGGAAATCTGGTTGGTACGCCATACGAAAGGTACTTACGACTAGTATTGTCTTCTATGGCTCGTAGTCGGGGTCTCGCAACATAGGCTTGCACCGATACTCACGATCAAACCTTCAACTAATTATACTAGGATCACTTTTGGACTTTCTTGGCTTGTAGTGTAAGATCAAGGGGCTTTAGTATGGTAATTTGAAAAAATAGTGACTAAAGGCCCTCCTTGAAACTTTATTTTTCTACAATTTTGCCCCCTCAACTTTGCTACTTTGACCTTATTCTCTTTTTT
>JAOTQJ010017273.1:0-17273 GCA_025642045.1 Solanum sejunctum | reverse complement strand
TGGTAACCACAGTTGAATATCCTGTACTCCTACTAGGGAGATCTACTAGCAGCTGTACCTGCAACATGAAATACAGGTCCCCCATAAGGGACATCAGTATGAGATAATATACTGAGTATGTAAGGTAAGATATACTATATATAAGGTAACAACTCAAATGAAACCATGCACCGATGTAAGATTTGGGACTACCTTTGGTCATAATGTGAAATCATATACTTTATGTTCTTTATATTACTTTACCTTTTTTGTATAATCTGTGCACAACTGTAAAACAAATGACCAACTGATTAGTGGTGAAACTATGTCGAGTTCATCCCTGACTAGGTTATATTCAACTCCTCGAGCTACCCCCCATTGATAGGATCGTCCCTGGCTAGGTGCTATATCCACCCCTCAGGCTACCACCTACCAAAAACTATATACTTTGTCTTTCAATTACCTTTGAGATGATTCTTTTGGTGGACATAATATTGGAGCTGTAGGACTGTATATGTAGCATTTGACATGTGGATAATCACATAAGACAATATGACAATGAAAAGAGTACATTGCACAAATTATGAAATGCGTCTGAAATGGAACAACTCGTGAACTTTATTTCGTTGCAACACTCATGTAACTTAGTATCCAAGAATGTATGCAGTTTTGAATGTGACTATGTATAGAATCATATGAACATGTACAAGAGTGGATACATGGTTAATTGTTGTGTCGGAGTTGGTGAATGCATTTATGTACCAAGGAGGGATCTATGTTTCATGCCAAGTGATATGAAATCAAATAATGTTACACACCTCATCATCGGACCTTGTTACTATCTCAAGATAACCTTTCGTTCCTCAAAATACTTATCTGCAACATAGTAGGTGATAAAACTAGCATTAATAGCCAATAGATACACCGTGGCATCCCAATCATATAAGAAAATAATACATGGGCAGCAAGTGGGTGATTATAAACCCGAGTGTATTCCTTTAACCTTTCCACCCCTAATCATATTTTCTAATGCACATTAGCATGTACACATCATGTATAGACTTTTTTAATGTCATAACAGTCTTACAACAGCCCACATAGCACAAAACATCACAATTCCACACAATCTAAAAATGGACAACGTAATAGCACCTTCCTTCGCTACATTTCGATGTCGACAACTCCAAATTTATTCCAACTTTAACCAAACTATTCCAGCAACATTTACACATATAAACAGACCTAAAATAGTCTTTTAAAAGCACTTAATAATTCATGAAGAATGTGAGCTAATAGCCTTATATACAACAGCCCGCAAGTTCCAATCAACATGACACTTAAGATTACTCGATAAAATACGCTTGTTAACTAATACTAAAATTAGGGCAGCAACCTTAGGGTGATGTTTATAACTCAAAACATGTTAATAACACCAAGTGCTCTTCATAATACAACTAAAAAACCATAGATTAATCAACAAAACAAAAGGAAAAGCTGCAGCAACTTTCAGCACAGAATCTATTCAGATTTTCCAGCACCAACATACAAGCATATACTTCTTGTTTTTCATAAGAATACTATACTAAACACATGTGAAAACTTACTTAACACTTACTTCAAGGTTTAGATCTTATCTATGAACCCTATAAGTCCCTTTCAGCTGGTTTATAGAGTGAAAAAAAGTTGAGAGAACTTTGAAGGCAAATCTGTCTTTTTTTGGTGACTTGAAGTGAACAGTGACTTGTGGAGCTGCTTTGGAGCCCTTTATAAAGAGCTATTATGACTACATTCTCTTGAAATTTTGAAAATCTTATACCACATATGATTAAGTTGCTTATACACCATCTTGGCCCTCAAACTTGGGCCTAAATGGGTCTCCAAGTTGATGGGCTTGGATGCCTATTTTTAGCTTTCACTTAGTTTTGGGCACAATTTGCTAAGTGTGTTGTGATGTATTTGAGCACTTTTTATCATACTTATTGGTATTATCATATACCACCTTTATGATACTAAAATGTGGGCTAAAGTTATACCCTTAATACAGACTTTATTCATAATCGAACTTTGATAAATTCGACGTCAAGTCTCGTCTCCGTTTAGATAGCAAATTTAAGCTAAGCAAGTAGGTGACTCACCTGCTAGCTTAATAAGTCCTATAAGGAATTCAATTCTCTTACTTAATTTAAGACCGCAATCTACTCAATTCGACATAAAACATGTATACACTCGACCCTCTTAAGCGTTAGACGCACATAGAGCCCATTAACACCAGATTCAAGCACTTTTAAAATTTAGCATCAATTTGTCCAAGCCATGTCATGTTTCATTTGAATCGTACTAGTAGTTCAAGGTGTGGGGTGTTACAGGCATGTACGCCCATAGTTAGAGCAATTACGCTCTTCTCTCATTATGTTATGCAAGCCAAATTTCTCAAGGAAGAGACATGATTTAGCTGTTAATTACATCTCAAAAAGAAGACCTCCTAAGCTAAGGAGGCTTGCCAGTAAATAATTTAGATACTTTGAAGAATATAGAAGAGAGGCGGCCAAAGATTCAGACTAAGGCCAATGCCAATTACAATGGTTCAGAGTCAGATAAGACCCTTTCAAGGGGTGATTGAGGTAGTAAAGCAATAACCTTTATAGCTACCTGTCTTTATTAAGTGTCAACTAAAAATAGGGGCTCCCTTAATGTATAGGACTAGACCAGGAAAGAGATTCATTTATCAACTCATTTGGGTTAGTAGCTTGAGGATTGAGTCTTTTGTTTCGACCATGAAAAACTTTTGGCATTAGCTCAAGATGCCCTGACTTAGGATGTGTACTTTGATACACCCCCTGCTGTATAGGAATTGACATATGATTTTAATCATCATCGATGATGATTGTTTTCACTATTGGCTGGGGAAACCTTTCAATCTAGGCTTGACTAAACATTTATGAGAAAAGCCCTATAAATTGTCATACCAGATCATTTCGAAAAGTCTTGCTTCAGTTAGTTTCCTTCAGTAACCCGCGAAATTCTGTCAGAGGTGATTAGTCTCCTTACATTGCAGCAAGGTCTTCACAAGCAATAAGCTTCGATAACATCCTTCTCCTACACACTTGCTAAGGACTCGATGCTTAACCATGCCCATATGCTAGTTGAAACCAATCTTATATTACCATATTTATGATAAACCCCAAAGATACTGCTGAGTCTTTATCCTTCAATGTTTAGGTAATATCTTTGGTTAAATGGACTGACCTTTCTTTTAGGGAAACTATATGGTTATTTTTCCTTAGATCTGAGGGCAGCAATGATGAGAGGGAAAAAGCAGACAAAGAGGGGCACGTCAACGAAAAGAAGGGTATGAAGTTCGAAATCGAACCCCTTGTTGTTGACCTGTGATAGCCTCAATGCTCTTATGGTAAGGCAGTAGTAAGAACATGATCTCTTGAAAAATGAAAAAGAAGACTAAACCCTATCAAAGATACCCCACCAATCAAATAAGACAATACAGAGCCAAGCACCAAAGTACACTTTTGCTCGCTCCGCAAGTAAGTATGAACCAGGAAAAGTAGCAATGTCGACCACCCGTAAAGGTAAAACAAACTGATCACAGGACAAGGGTGGAGAGTATAAAGACTATAAATGCATGGAGCCCTCAGGTAAACCTCTAACCAGGCTGAAACCTAACTAGAATATTAAATCAAGTACGTTAGTCATTATGATCCTTCTTTCCCTTCTGGCTCATCATGATATTCCTCAAAAGAAAGAAAGGAAAAACCTTGATCATAGTGCATGGAAAGAAAGGCTTCATTATATCAAAAGGGGCAAGCATATCGATTGTAGAAAGGCTAGCGGTACCCAAGAGTCGTTATTCTCCCTTACTTTGTCCCTGCTGCTATTATAGTAGTAGTGCCTTTTGGAATTTTATGAGAAGTCCCTGGCTTCTTAATACTACTCTGAGCAATTTTGTCCCTTGATTGATGATCTAAGCAAGCATGAATAGGGTCTAGCTAGTAGGTTGTAGTGCAAGTTCCTATTCTATCCATCTTGCCTTGACCCTTCTTGCGTAAACTAATGTCTTAAAGGAGGTAAGTAAGTAAGCCAATTAGAATGAATGAGAAAATAGCCCCTTAAATATCCCTTTATTTTATCAAGCTAGCCTTTTAGTATGATTACCATGATTGAAAGAAAGTTATGGAAACTCTTAAGTTACGGAGAAGAGTAAACCTCTTTTACTACCCATAAAAATATGAGTACATATTGCATATGAATCAACCCCACTTTTTTTTCTGTTTATAGGTTAGATGCTCGGTTGAATGTTACTCAACCCTATAAAAAATAGAGTCTTTCCCTATATCCCAGTGCCTCGACTAGTGTTTTTCCTAAGTGGTGGATCTATTTTATAGGCTTTTAGTCATATGTATTCCCCTTTTTTAGTGTAATAGTAATAAGCTGGGAAAGTCAAATCCATCAAAGGCAAGTAAAAACTCATTCGAAAGTAGTCCTCCTTGAAGTTCCTTTTTATTAAATGCGATAAGGATAAATAGAAATACAATCTCTGAATCCCTTACATCCCACTTAGTAACTTTTTGAATCAAGAGGGCAAAAGCTTAATATCAAGTAGGAATTTTGTATTGAGGTATAGTTGTTTGTATAAAGGTTAAGTTCTAAGGGCATTATCTCAAAAAATTGCTTTTCCTAGAGTTTATTTTAAGTATTTTCTTTCTTCTTCTATATCTGTTTTCTCTCTGCTCCAGGAAAGTCCTAAGCTTTGCCTTTCCCTTCCTTCCACCTGTCTCCTTACTGCCCTACTCGCAACTTAATTTTGACCATATCCCATTTGGGGTACTATGGTATAAATGCTCGAAATGAGCGATATTCACTATAAAACTAGAGATTCAAATATACACAGGTCAAGCACAAGCATACTGCCGAGCTAAGGGATTTATTGCGATTGTTCCCCCTACTCAGCCGTGGAGTCTTGCTTGGCTATGCCTTAGGAATTGGGGCTCTAGTTTTTGGTAGTACAGGGAAGAGGTGAAACCCAATATCAGGGGGCAATGATAAGAACAAGACTAAGTCCTCTAGAATGAAACCTAGCTTCGACTCGAAGCGATAGGTTTTGTCTACCATAGTAATGAAACCTACGATATTTTCGATGCTACTATTGATACTTCCTTCATTGCCCATGTTTATTACATTATGTGGGAGATGTTTTCATAGCTAGCAGGGCTTAACTTATGAAAAATTGATCTAAACTAGGGAAGTCTTTTCACTCTCAAGCGCCCTAGCCGAACCGGATAGGCCAATCCACGCCAATGGCAAGCTAAGTGAGTGAAAAGCCTACCCATACCAGTATAGCAGCTTGGGCTTCCATCTCAAGATTTACTTTGTTCACCTACCAACATGAACAACTGGGCTTCCTATCGAGAACTTGATTTCTAGTTTTCCTAGGCCTACATTCTTTAGTCCACGGATTAGCAAAGCTTGTCCGAAAGATGACTTCCCTTTTATTTGATCATAGATGCAACAACTGGGAATGAGATGTTCTCATTCATATATGTGTATAGCGGCTATAACCAAATCAAGATGAACTCTATGGATGCATAAAAGACTACCTTCTAAACTCCAAAAGGTAACAACTATTACACAGTGATGCCTTTTGGTTTAGAGAATGTTGGTGCTACTTATCAACGTGCAATGATTGTTATTTTTCATGATATGATGCATGTGCATTGATGATATCATAGTGATATCCAAGAAAAAGAAAGATCATATGGAAGTGATTTGTTGAGTCCTACAAAGATGCAGAGAATACAAGCTAAAGATGAGAACCCGATGAAGTGCGCCATCAGAGTAACATATGGGAAATTTTTTGTTATTTGGTGAATCAACAATGCATAAATATAGACCTAGCTAAGGCAAAATGGGTGCTCGATATTGTAGAGCTAACCTCAGCAAAATAGTTGAAGTCATTTTTAAGAAAAGCTTTCTACTTGAGAAAGTTCTTAACAGGTATACTACTTATCGATTATTTTTCCCTTAGGGATTGAAATAACCTATTAAGGGTTCTCACCTACATAACCTACCCCAGACTAAGGGAAGAAGGTATTAGACCACTGTAGTTTGAGCCTTTTTGTTAAATCAGTTCCTGTACTTTGAATGAATTTGTTCCAGTAAAGTAGTCTAGGGGTCCTTCTCACCTCTCCACCTTCCCCTTATCATAGAAAAAAAACTATCCATGATACAGGGGCCTTCCTTTCAATACATGAAAATGGAAGTATCACTTTTTACTTTGGCCCCTCTCTAGCCAAATTAAAATATTGGAACAAGTCCCAAGACATCGAACAAATTCCCTAGAACTCACACATATACCATGTCAGCTTTCACCTTCAGATCCTTATGATCCATCTTTATCAACACTCCCCTCTTTAAACTTTATCCATAAGTAAGAAATGCTGACTTAGTGCCTATTCTTCTCCAGTGCCTTACCATAGACCTTGCTCTCCCCTAGATATTGTAATTATTCTTGTTATTCATTTTCTTCCCTGTAAATGAAGAGAACAAGTCCTAGTAGGAGAAGAAAGAGATCGAGTCTCTCGATCCACCCCTTTAGCCACTCTAGGTTTGGAAAATATGACAAAAAGTACAATCATGCCCATAAAGTAAGGGGACTTTGGTTATTTTTCCGATAAGATATTTCTTTGAAAAATGAAGAAACGAAAAAGTAGAAATATATGACAGAAAAGTAAAAGGAAGGGAACGGGGCAAGATATCTTTTCCCCGATCGGTGTTAAAGATATGGAAAGCACCCCCAAACTCATACTTGAAAAAATAAAGCAAAAATGCAAAAATAAATCCAATGTTTATGCATTTTCTAAAGCAAAGGAAAATTATGCAAGCTCCTGACACAAGGGCGAGTAGCCATGCCGGTTCACGTAGAAAATCTTCGCCATAACAAATGGATCCTAAATATAAAAATAGAACAGAAGTAGAATGAGGAGATAAATAGACATTTTGGGACGAGCTTCCAAAAAGAAGCACAGGACAAAGTAGGCAATAAGCTTAAATAGAAGAAAAAATGCCTATTACACCAGTACCTTTTCTAATGAGTAGGAGATCAGGTTGGATAAAGGAAGAACATCCTCCGATGGAGGACAAAAATAAGGAAAACGAAAAATGGAACTATGATGAAGAAAAGACCCTCAAGACTTATGAAGTTTTTTAGAAAAAGGGTCGCTAACATTGAGGAAAAAGTTCTCATTATCAAAAGCCACTTCGCCTCTTTTTCTTCTTTAGTCCTAGAGGAGCGAAAATAAAAAAAGATAGAGAGAAAGTTTCAAAATAACTTGGAATGTTATATAGAATTTTCCCCTTCTAAAGTGGGGAAGATCTTAGAATAGGAAAGAAATAAAACTAGGAAAAACCATGTGAGATAGGCAAGTTTTTTTAAAAAAAGAACAAAGAAAAGAAACTAGAATTCCCAAGCCTATCAGAAAGCAATTTGCCTAAGTTTCAAAATAACTTGGAATGTTATATAGAATTTTCCCCTTCTAAAGTGGGGAAGATCTTAGAATAGGAAAGAAATAAAACTAGGAAAAACCATGTGAGATAGGCAAGTTTTTTTAAAAAAAAGAACAAAGAAAAGAAACTAGAATTCCCAAGCCTATCAGAAAGCAATTTGTTGCATTATGTGGGCAAGTCATCAAAAAAAAAATGTTTGACCTAGTGTTGGAAGAAAATAGAAAGGAAAGACCGAGTAAGATCAAAGAAACTAGCAGAATGATCACTAAGGACATTAATTGATTTTGACTGCTCCCGCCCCCTCCCCCCCAAAAAAAAAGAAGAGAGACTTGTTGCAAATTGCCAGTTGGGTTTATTTATCCAACCAAGAAAGGCATAAGGATTTTGGGCATGGTAACCAAACACTTAGTTAGTTTAAGCTATTTTTTAATTTAGCCAACTCAGGTCTTTTATTAACATATGATACTATTTTTCCAAATCACAGGTGTAAGCGTTATAGTACATTGTTTACTGGTGTGCTTTCAGATCATAATCTTTTTCCTTTCATTTTTTCACTGGGCTTGGACCATGTCTTCCCAACAATCTCGGTACAGATGGTGCAAGATAATTCCATATATCGAGGTCAAAATAGGATCGAATGTTTTCATATCTTACCATAGCGCCCGTTTTGTCTTGATTTATGATTGATGAACAAGATGGAAAATAGAACAATTGAATTTTGGACTCACCCCTAGCTATATGTCCTTTAGACCCTTCACCTGCCCACTACCAGTAGAAGCAAGCTAGCCCCCTATGTTGGAAAGTTGGGGGAAGAGTGCATTTCCATCGAGAAAAATTCATTCTAGCCACAGGTTCCTCTACAACTACCTTGTTAGAACTTCACCCTAGTTGAAGACCCCACCGTGGTATGCGCCAATAAGACTACTAAAGGCCTTTGTGGCACTAGTGTTCCACTGAAGTCATGGGTGATCATTAGACCGATGCTTCAGTCGAAACCAATTCCCAGGGTGTGACGGGTGGTGTGTACAGGACCCGAGTATATATTCACCATGGCATGGTGATCCGCGATTAGTAGCGATTCCAACTTCATGTTCCTGAGTTAAATATAATAATCTTAACTGAGGCGATCTTTCCAGATTCGCTCTGCTCTATAGGCTTGCTTCTTATTGTAATTTCCATTGTAGCAAATATGTGTCCTAACATATAAGGGCCATGCGAACTTATGTCATCCCCACCTTTCTCCAGTATATCACTAATAGTCCTTCAAGAGTTCGGCACATACCTTTTTCTTTGTCTCAGAGCCGTTTGTTTGGGTGGGGTGTACTAAACCCACTACTTACCACACCACCTGGTGGCGTGCCTGAATGCCGAATCTTTCTCTGCCATTGACTTGATGTCGCTATCACCTGCAAGATAAGTCCAAAACTTAAATTTAATAAACAAGTGAGAAAGGACCTTTCTATCTTATTAGTCAAGAATGTTATCTGCAATAAAAAACAACACTAACTAGAAGAAAAAAATGCTTCGAAAGGCCCCAAACAACCTTTTTACTGACAACACAGCTAGGTGCTGGCACTCAATTAATAGTTCTGGCAAGTCACTTGGGTCACTTTGATTGCAAAGACTTTCTCCATAGGCGCATGTCTCAATAACACAAAATGGTGGTTTTGCAGGTTATAGGGCTCGACCAAACATCTCAAGAAATGAGTTGATGATAGTTATGCAGCACCTGTATGAAAGTATCCCATTAAGGATAGGTTTTTTGTTCATATATCAAAGGATGGTAATGTTTTACATGTCGTATCAAATTAAATCACATGTTCCACCACTTGTGCAGGCCCCTGTAAATTCCTTTGAGTTTTGGTCTTGTGACTATAATTCCCAGGCGAAGTGTTTCACGCATTAGCTAGGCCCCCGATCCATGTAGACCAAGGGTGAACACTTATCGTTTATGGCATTTACTATCAGGGTATCTAATCTTGTTCGCTCTTCATACTTTCGCACCTCAGTGTCGGTAGGAAACTAGAGAGTTGCCTACACTTTTGGCATTCCTCCGTAGATCTCTCAATTTTACCCTTACACACAAAATTCCACTCACTTCTATCTCACTCAAGTTAATTAGTTTCGAGAGCATTCCACCAGTTTTTGGTGGCTTTCACTTTCAACCTGATTCACCACCTATGTACGCTTTAGGCCCAGTCATTCTGAAGAACACTCCCTCTCTCCCCCCTCGTCTTACCCCAGTTGTTGGCATGGAGTTAGCCGGGGATTCTTCCTCTAGTCCTATCATGATTACGCACTCAACAAAAGAGCTTCACAAGTGGTATTGCCCTTTTTTAGTCCTACTATATTGCTAGATTGGGCTTCCAAAAAAATGTCCAAGATTCCCCGTTGCTGCCCATTGTGGAACTCCAGGCCATATCTCAATCCTAATGTGGCTGACCATCTGAAAATACCAGCTAAGCATCATTGGCTTGGTTAGCCTTTACCTGACTAACTACCAAATACTACGCTGACTCATCAAATAATGGTTTTTAGCTTTCTTCAAGATTTGGCCAAAACTGTTCGGCAGATTCCCAAGCGTTATGCATCCATTTTCCACTTTATTCTCAACTCTTCTCATCTCCAGGGTGAGAAAAGCTACCTTTTGCTAGGAGCCTTTTTTCCTTCTGCCTAGCTCCCCAAAGACAATGTTTGACTTGCATCTGTTAAGCATATAACTACGTTCCTTCCGAGCCAGGATCAAACTCTTCTTTTAAGTATGATAGGGCCCTACAGTTGTAGAACCTAGTGAACTGTGCGTAATATTTCCCAACCTTCTATGAACTTTTCTTCTCTTATGATTTTTGCTACTTTCTTTTTGTTTGAGTATTGGTCTCATTTAAAGTATCAGTCTAGTCACTTAACTAATCCACTCATGGAGTGCCTTTGGTATAGTAGTTGTATGGTAGCTGAGACTTCACCCCTTTTTCTTCAGTAAAGGTGAGCCCAACTATTACATTGATTATGCCAAACATAGCTTTAGAGGCTCTTACAAGATAGGGCAGCAGAATAGAAGTCTCACTACCAGCTTTTAGTCTTAAGGAGGTAGCGGTGGTCAGGAATGAATATTATAATACACAATCTGCCACTTCATTAGGATAAAACTTGCTTAGTTTTTTTCTATCTTGATTGCGAATCATGGTTTGGAAAGGTCAGCTGAAAGATGGTATATATCAACATCCAAACCTATTCCTTTGTGGTTGGACCTAGTGCTTAATGCTAGGTTCCCTCCACATATATATGAAAAGTAAGCCAGACGTATTAGCTTATTAACTCACGTTAATGCACCCTCACTTTATACATGCGGACTTGCACACAATATCACTTGCCTAACAATTGCAAAAAGTGGAAGCTTCAATGTTGACGGGATTATTGTCTTTTTTCTTATCTTAAAAAAAGGGAAAATAAGAGAAGGATCACTCCTCAGGCAGTCGCTAACCATTGAGCCTTCCCTTCTGCTTATACCATTTCTTTGTGAATGCCCAATTTTGCTCTTTATCATGCTACTTCCGCTAGCAACCGGCTTTGGATTCTCCTTAAGGTACCATGTTGAGTAAGGATTTGAATAGAAACTCAATTTTAGGGCTCAATGTTGCTGGAATTTATTCCTCTCCTCGGGCTCGCTCCACTTTATGTCCAAAGCTTTAGTTCAATCACTTGGATAGAGGGATTTGACCTTCCAACTACAGGCTCGGGTACGTGAATGATATCTATTGTCTGCTGCCCTCTCCTAATAATATGTGTTTCTCAACCATCCGCTTACCACAAGAATGTATCATGATGAGGATTGAATCAGTCTTATGAATGCCATCTCTTGTCTTCTTTAGATCCTTAATAGAACTCAAAACTAAGTTTTTTCTCTATATAAACTATATCTTTCTCTTCCTCAGGGATTGAATTGAAAGTCGACTGAATGTAATGAAAGGTTATATGCTTAACACATACAAGTTGAATATACTATGAAGGCTTTCTCTTCTAAAGGCAGGGGTAAGGACTCTATTGCGGCATTAAGTAAAGAGTTGGAGGAAATCAAGGTGCATCCACCTTGTCAGCTCAGTCTCTTTTTATTCAAAGAGGTAAAAAAGATTCTGCCTTTCTAGCCTTGAGTAGTGGACAATGTATCATTGATAGTAGTGCTATTGATCACTACTCTGGTATGAGTACCATTTTCTCTTCACTTAACCCATCAACATCATTGG
The DNA here is from genome assembly GCA_025642045.1 of Solanum sejunctum. Taxonomy (NCBI): domain Eukaryota; kingdom Viridiplantae; phylum Streptophyta; class Magnoliopsida; order Solanales; family Solanaceae; genus Solanum; species Solanum sejunctum. Next base: position 5,538 of record JAOTQJ010017273.1, on the reverse strand, counting down.
GTAAGCTAAAGCTTGCTGATGGCTCTACTACTCTCATTGTTGAGAGTGGTATTGTGAAAGAAAACCATCTCGTTATTACCCTTGAATTCTCTTTATATGTTCCGTCTTTTAATCTTTTGTCTATGAACTCCTCTCTTTACAGTCAAGTGACTATCACTCCTTAACAAAAAAAGCCTGAACTCCAGTGTAACTTTCATCTCTGATCGGTGTCTTTTTCAGGACCCAAGGACGGAGGGATCCTTGGGAGTGTATATAAGGACAAGGGGATCTACAAAACATCCTTGAGACTTCTGGTCTTATGTCCTCCACAAAGGCCTTGAATGTTCCTTCTTACAATGAAATCAAGTTGTGGCATCATATATTAGGGCATCTTCATGTGTCAAAGATGCAAGTCTTAGTTCCTAGTTTATCTGAATCAGGTGTGTCTGAGTTGTAGTCTTATGTATGTAAGAGGGCTAAGTATATTCTAAAGTAATATTCCTATAGTGAGAGTCATTGTAGTATACTGTTTGAGTTAGTTCACTCTGATGTACGAGCCCTTGCCCCTACTCTTTCTTTATCGGGTTATAATGATTTTGTGACTTTTTTGGATTCTTTCTCTTGTCTTTCTATTGTTTATCAACAAATATCTAAGGATGAGTTTCATGTTATCCTTCCTTTGAGAAAAATCTTTAAAAGTCTTTATGGTCTGAAGCAGTGTTAACCTAGGTTTATCGAATTAATAGGGATGGTTTCCGTGGTATTAAAAGGGACCTATACAAGTGTGAAATGCTAATGCTAAAAACTTTATTGTTCTACCTAATTTCTAAGTGTATTAAAGTTTGGGCAGTAAAGAAAAGTGGGATGCTATATTTCCAGGATTGGAATTCATAAATATGTTAATAGATTCTTGATCTATATCTTCCATTGTTTGGTGTGTGTGTTATGTCTATGTAACCGGGACCTCTCATGAGAAATTGATCATAGAGTTGTGAGATATGTCTTTACTCACAAAATGCTTTGAATCCCATTAAAAAAAAAAGTACATCTCTATGGGTGTTACTTGATTTTCAAATCAAACTGTTTTTCATGACCTAACGAAAATCTTGAGTCATCAATAAGAAGAACCTGAGTTAATTGATCAACCATATTTTAGAATCGTTATATCATCTGCCCACAGAGAAAACAATGCTACTCCTCCTCCAAGGGAACATGCGTTCAAACCAATTAGTGGATGACATACTAACTTGACGAGGTAAGAGAGGACTAGTTGTCCCTTATGTTCCTCTTGTTAAGACTAAGGATCTTTCCCTTGAATTGGGAAATGTTAATATGCCTCAAGATGAAGAGAGTGAAACTAACCCTGAATTGTAGTTAGGAAAGGGGAAAAAGAGAATGTACCTAACTCCCTTTGAACTACTATATATCCTATCAAAAATTGTCATCCTCCTATAAGGCCTTTATATCCACTTGTAATTCGGTATCCACAACAAAGACTAGAAGGGAAGCCCTGTGTACCCTTCATTAGAAGAGGGCGATGATGGAGGATATGAGTTCACTTGAGAAGAATTGAGACATGGGAGATTGTTGATTTACCTCCTAGAAAGAAGATTGTGGGATCTAAATGTAAATGGGTATAAATAGTGAAATTCCAGCAAAGTGGGGAGATTGAGAGATACAAATCAAGGTTAGTGGCAAGAGGGTTCATACAAATAAAAGGAATAGACTATGGGAAGACCCTCTTAACAGAGGCAAAGGTCATTTCTATTACAATCTTACTAGCCTTGGCTACACAGAGATCATGGCCATTGTATTCGTTAGATATGAAAAATGTCTTCTTACATGGGGACTCACATAAAGAGGTGTAAATAGAGATTGCACTCGAATATGGAAGGAAAGGGAAGTCACATAAAGTATGCAGATTGAAGAAAGCATTGTACCGATTGAAGCAATCCCTGAGGGTCTGGTTTGAGAAGTTTAATAAGGCTATGGATTCAAATGGCTACAAAAGGTATGTTTCTTATCATACATATTTCGTAATAAAGGGTGAGAAAGTGAGCCAGATCATAGTAAAAATGAAAAGGGACAAAAACCTTCTCTCCAACGACGGCTTTGGTTTTTTCCATGCCAAATTTGGCTGAGGCTGCAATATTAGCTGCTGTTTCCTTTGCTGCTTGCATTTTCAACTTTTTTTGCTGTTACTTTCTCCCACTTCTTAGTTTTTTGATTATGAAGTATGCAAATTGCAAATTTATTGTTTATAATATTATGGTCACTAGTGATGATATTGATAAGATTGCAAGATTGAAGGCTTAGCTGAGCTGCACCTTCCACATAAACTTGGCATGCTAAGGTACTTCTTGGACACAAAGGTTTTCGAGATCTATAAGAAGTAGAGTCATCTCTTAAATTATGTCCTTCATTTGAAGAAAATAGGGATGTTAGGTTGCAAGGCCGCAACTAGCCCAATAGAAGAAAATCATAAGCTTGAAGAAAAGAGAAAAGAACCCTTGGATGATGCAGGCATTAGAGGCTTGTGGGAAAACTTAGATATCTTATTATCTGTATACCTAACATTACCTATGTTGTGGGCTTGGTAAGCTAGTATATGCATGCTCTTTGTCAAGCACACCTAAATGTAGTATCCAGGATCTTGAGGTACTCAAAGGTTATCTTAGCAAAGGTATGATCTATGATGATCATGGCCATGTGAGAGTTGAAATCTATAGTAATGCTGATTGGGGTGAGTCAGTAGAGGACAGGATATCAACTTCAGGATGAGAAAATATCATTGAGAAAGCATCTTGGCAAAGATTAAAGAGTTTGACACCTAACCGAAACAAAGCCTGTATTATTCCCAAACCCCTATTCTTAGCATGCCGATATTGAATAAAAGGACGATCGAGGGGGTACTGATTTGAAGGAAGCATAAAGGAAAATGTTGAAAAGTTATGCTAAAAGAGTTGCCTATGAGACTATTGCAAACAATATGTTGAAATAGTCAATTTAGTAGTCTACTTTCTTTCTCCAGGTATAAAAAAGGAATAGATAGAGAGGAAGGCTTCTATTATGGCAATTCAACCCAGAGGGTATAGTTACTATAATTAATAAGAAGCATAGTAAAGTTGGTGTAGAATAATTGAATCTCTTATTAGCTTATGAAGAAAGCAAGCTAATGTAGCTTTTAAAGCAGCAAGGAGGCATTAGGGGAAACCTAGATTCAAGGTTGGAAGAATCGGAAATAGACTCAAAAATGAAACCTTTTTTCTAGCAGCCTCTTGGCTTCTTTCTTTACAATCAGTCTAGGCTAATAGTTGCTCCCAGATTTTGGATAGCTAGAGCACTGCCAAATAGAGCAAAGAGTCCATAAGTAAAAGAGCCAAGGCTTGTCCTAGATAAGAGTCGTATACGATAAGTTTGAGTCTTATATCTTGTTAACAAGAATTTCTTCTCTCGGTCTTGTCTCCTCACTAAGTGGATGTACACACTTGTCTTACAGATATAGTCAAGCACAAGATAGGTATTTACTTATCCTTTTTAGCATATGCTAGCTAAAGGGTATCTGCGGTTGAATTTATTATTTTGTTGGTCGGCTGAGGAAAAGGCAAATGGTATTTTGAAGAAAGACATGATTTTCATCTTGATAAAGTGTAGAACGGGGTCGCCTTTCTATTGAGATGGGGAGATAATCCAAATCATAGTCATTGTCCATTATTTGATTGAGCATGATGTGGTTTGCTAGTCGCGTTAAACCATTGAAAGGAGTACTGTCAGCCCCTAAAAGTGCTTTCCTTCTCCCATGAAAGAAAAAAGATGTTTAGCTTTTTTGTTTACCTCCTTTAACTACCAAAGATTTTGTTACCATTGCAAATGGAACTCTCTTACCATCTTCACATTGTGGGTCTATGTCTTCATCCTAGATTCTTCATGATGGATTCCATTTTCTTCCTAAATGGAAATTTCTATCAGTCACCTTGCAACTAACCATCTCCGTGTGGTCTTTTCTTATTCTAAGTGTCTAATCAACAATCAGCGCATGGGAAGGATCATTAGCTAGTTAGGAAAGCTTTATTATATGGATATTCTTCTCTATGTTCCTTTTTTTTAGTTGCTTCATTAGGATAAGCAATGGGACTCGCCGTCGCCTGAGACATACACAACACATAGTGCAAGACTTCTTCCATTGTTTAGGTCTATTCCTGCATTTCATTCATATAGGTTAAACAATTCATGTAATTGTTTATAGTTGGAAATTGTATGCTCATGGATTAAACATAAGAATCCAATTATGCCTTTCTTTTGATTAATTTATTCGTTAGTGTCAACTTGTGATTTGACCTATGACTAATTCAAGGATATATTATAGACAACTACTTTAATTTATTAAGGGGTCCTACTCGAGTGCAGTCATTCATAGGTGCAAGGTACTTTACTTACTATTATAAGTGGATGACTACAGTAGATACATCTGGCTTTCTTTACTTAGAGAGAAGTCCGAAGCTCTTTTTAAGTTTAATATATAGAATGTTTGGAAATTTGGAAAATCTCCAAGTCAAGAGGTTGAGGTCTGAAATTCGGCAGAGAATATATGTCAAGCGTGTTTGATTTCATGCTCTTGAAGATAGGAATCAAACGTGAGTTGTCGTGTGTTTATACTCCGTTTAGAATGGGGCATCTGAAAGAAAATACCAACATATAGTTATAGTTGAAATGAATTTGACTTTGATGATAAATAGTAGAGTACCAAAGCATCTATGGGTTGAAGCATCCACTACTACAGTGTATTTAATCAACCGATTGCCATTTTCTATTATCAATAAGCAATATCCCTTTTCTTCTTATTATGGTCGTGATACTTTTCAGGGGGAGATCACTATGCTTTCTGAGACATCTAACTGGATTAGTTTAAAAATATCTTCCGAGAACAATTTCAATAGTATAGTTCAATGTGCTGATAATTCATCTTTGAAAATCTTTCTATCTCTATTTGGCGTCTCAAGCGATCACTTTATGGCCTTAAACAAGCACCCTATCTACACCAAGGGCTATAGCTGTCCACTATAGGAGCTTTCTTCTAATAATCCCTTATTTGATATGTCATGAAATCATGAAGAGAACTCATTCTATTCAATCTCTATATGGGTGAAAGAAGATCAAAAGCCATTGAGTAGTGAGACTTTCTTTCCAAGAGTACTCATAGAAAGAGAATCGAGGGGTCTGCCGGCATGAGGGCTCAAGTACGCCATTTGTCTAATTTCCTAGAAGTCTTTTTCAATGGTATTTGTTTAAACAAAAAAAGAATAAAGAAAGTCCTGAAGAGCAGAATGGTCATCCAACTGCCTTAAATACAAGGGAGTAGGCACTGCTCTCAACTTATCGTAACAATAAAAGAAAACTCCACATACCAGAAAAGAAATTTAACTTATTTCTAGAATGAAATATAGATATTGGTACAGTAGTAGGCTCAATAGACTTCAGCATAATATACACTACCATTGGAGAGACTTTCACCACATCTTATCCCGAATGAGGCAATCAAGGAAGTCCTCCCCTGGAAAA
>JAOTQJ010017262.1:0-17273 GCA_025642045.1 Solanum sejunctum | reverse complement strand
CTCTAAAATATGAAGATGCATCAATCTTCCTAATATTATCCTAAAATATTTTATTTGATGATATACAGTACCTTGATAGAATTTTTGCAACTATTAATTATTAGCATGTGCAAATTGACTGATAATACTAAAATGTCTCAAAAATGTGCTTCGGAAATGCCCATAATCGTAATTTTCATATATCTCAAAATTCATGTGTGATATAGAAAATCTGACTTCATATACTTAATCAAGGGGTAAAATTGAGTGGAAAATGGGTATAACTCAAATTTTAGAAGATCCGTAGCAAAAAATAATTTTTGCCATTTTTTCGCAAACCAATAGGGGTTTACGATGGCTGTGCGATGCGAATCTATCATAGAGCAGTGTTAGAACTTCCTTAATTTTATAATTGGGCCTAAGGGAATTACGTTCATGACCCCATTCCCACTTAAGCGTGAAATAATCACCTATACATAGCCATTTGTCAACTCTATATCACTTAAAATCCTCTCTAAACCTATCAACCAATTTATCAAAATTTCCATTCCAATTCAACTGTCTCAAGCTTAATTCTGGGTCTCAAGAACTTCATTCAAGCTTCAAGTCTCCTTCAAGTTTACATCAACAAAACTCAAGTTTAAGGTATGTGAGTTTCATCCATTGGGTCCTTTCACCCATAGAGTCCGACCTTCCTATTTTATAAAAATTGCATGCTTTTAAGTTATATTACCTATGGGTATCTATTATTCTGAAATATGAGCATGAAATATTTGGGGTTTTTTAATCAAATATTATTCGTTATGCATGAATATCTATTTTGAACTTATACTATGAATTAATCTTTGTCTACTGAGATTATACATGATTCAAGCTATGAACTATTGTGAAATTTAGATATGATTTACATGTTACCCATGTTGAGGTTTTACCATGATGTTGGTAGGATGATTTATATGACTTTAAGATGCATTGATTTCACCATTTCATGATCTATACTACTGCATTTTTGCATGATTTGAACATGTACTCATATGTGCCCGCCAAGTGTTTGATGAAATGTCAAGTCAAGAATTCTCAAGTTATTTACATGTTTTACAAGTCAAGTGACTTCAAGATTAATATGGGATATCAAGTATATTATGAATTCGTGAAAGTATCTATGATTATGCAAGTATGAAGTTGTTAAGCCCTATTTTCAAGACATTACCTCTTGTGAGCCATTCATGTTAAAGAAAGGGTTCATGTATGATTATGATCTATTCTCATGTTTCAAGTTAGGCATACCATCAGATGTCAAGTATGTTTAAGAGCTACTCATGTCATGATTCCATATTTATTACAAGTTATTGAAGTTATGATTATTTCAAGTATTCTGTGGGATTAGACTTAGCACCAATGGATTGGATGTCGGCGTGGACTAGCTTCAAGGGTCCATACTCCTTTCCTCAAACTATGTGCCAATATAGGATTATGTTTTACCCTTACTATACTAGTGGATACATTTAGTACAATTTATCATGAAATATAATCCACCCCACAATGGAATGGATTCCCGTAAGAGGGGTTACTTCTCTAAAATTGGACTGGCTCTCGTAAGGTGAAGTATGGTTTATCTTGGCAAGTAGACCACCTTTTTACCATTGAGGGGTCATCATTAGGATTCCATGTTATAGCTCACTTGGTCTTATTCATTGTCGGTTGAGGTCTCTTCCCACATATGTATTATGTTCTATGTAAGTTGAATGACTTATAAGCATGTTAATTGCCTCAAGCATTGATCATTCATGTCATATTGAGATTATGCTTATCTATTGCCTACTATATACATTTTGACTATATAGGCTATTGACTCTTGCATTGCATCCCTCATACTTAGTACATTCAAATATACTAACACATACTCTATGCCTACATGATATTATCATGTAGGAATCGGAGCACCTCAAGGTCATCCTCCATATGGCTAGTTTTGGCATTTTGGAAGATAAGCTTTGGCGAGTCCTCAAGTGCAGGGACACTAGCTATGCTATTCTTAGTATTTCATATCTCTTTATGTTGAACACTTTATATAATGAGGGTAAGCTCGGAAAGTGTCCTAGCCCCTGCTCCAAACTGTGTTAGAGGTGTTGTTGGAACATTTGATATACCTGTGCTATGAACTTTACTCTTGAATATTTATGATTACCAAAGACTTCCGTTAGTCCTGTTTCCTTTATTTATATATCTTGTTGTTGATATTTTACTTCCACGGCCAAGGATGTGTGATTGATATGCTAAGAGGCTTGTTTGGGGGTCTTCGGGTTCCCCATTCGTCGTGTCACGTCTAGCCCCTAGGCTTGGGTCGTGAAAAACTTGGTATCAGAGCACTAGGTTATTAATGGTCCTCAAAATCTAACACACCACTTCTATTAGAGTTGTATTCATGGTTGTGAAGTACGCCACAACTATAAGTGAGAGGCTATGAGGCATTTTAGGAAATGTTTCCCTTCTTCATGATCTATGTCGTGCTATAAAAGTTAAGGTAATGCTTTTCCCTAACGAATGTTCTTTGTTATTTTAGATCATGTTGATTCCAAGAGGAATAGGAGCTGGTACACCCGAGGAGCAATCGAATCTTCCCGCTCCTCAAGAAGAAGGGGTAGGCCAATATGAATTCTGAGATGCTATTGCAATGTTGGCTCATTCTATTACCAACCAAATCAACCAAGGGGCCCAAGCCCCTCCTGCTGCAACTTCAACCTAAAGGGTGAGGGATTTTACTAGGACGAATCTACTGGAGTTCTATGGGTCCAAGGTGGATGAGGATGCTTAAGAATTCATTGATGAAGTGTATAAGGTGTTGTTTATTATGGGGTTAATTCACAGGAACTAGTAGTGTTGGTGGCCTACCAACTCAAAGGGGTGGCTCAAATTTGGTTCACTCAATGAAAGATGGAGAAGGGGAACGATGATGCTATCCCTTGGGAAGAATTCAACAAGCTTTCTAAGTATGCTCCACAATTGGTTGTCAAGCTTAGATCAAGGATGAACAAATTCGTACCACCATATTAGTAAGTGATATGAATTTATCTTGGTTCATGACTTATGCTAAACAACTAGAAGGAGAGAATCTTAGAAAAAGAAGGGTTGATGTCACGACCCAAGCCTAGGGCCTAGACGTGACACGGGCAATGGGGAACCTGAAGGGACCCCAAACAAGCCTCTTAGTATGTCATTACATATCCTTGGTTTCGGAAGCATACAAAAGACATATAAAAATATAAGAGCAACGGGACTAAGAGAGAAACTTGTAAAATCATCTAAGTCAAAAGTCAAGAGTCAAGCTCATATATAGTACACACCTTGTCCAACATACAAGTCTAAAACATAGAAAGAGTGGGGGCCAAGACAAAGTAACTGGGCTCACCCTCATAGTCAAACATAACACAAGATAGTGTCTCAATACATAAATAATAGAGAAAACACATAAACCAAAGTCCTTGAAGTGGAGAACTCACCCACAAGCTTGGAATAGCACTGCCTAGCCAAGTGGAGGAGGAGGATGATCAACTCGGGCACTGGTTCCTACATGGTGATATCATGTAGGCAAGAGTGTGCGTTAACATGTTTGAATGTACTAATTATACGGGATGCAATGCAACAAGAGATAGGCATCATAATCCAAAATGCAAGATGATAGACAATAGGCATATTATAAGCAAGATGACATGTATGATCAATGCATAAGTAAATCATGCTTAAGTATATCATGCTCATATAGAATATCATATGTGAAGAATGAGACTAAGCAATCTCTCCATGGTATAAACCCCTTTGTGGTTGATGGTGGTCGCACCCCGCCATCCATGGTGACAAAGTATAAACCCCTCACATGATTGATAGTGGTCATACCCCGCCATCCATGGTGATGAGGTATAAACCCCTCGCATTGTTGATGATGGGCACACCCCAAAATCTATGGTGAAGCTCATCAATCCAAATGTTGAAGATCAAAACATGTTTAAACAACCATACTTTCATGTATTAAAATCACTATGCAGTAAATTTCTCAATATTCAAGACTCACATGTAAAATCAACTTTAAATCATGTATTATTAAGTAAAATAGGGTTTAGGAACCATGGGTGGAAGGATCCAATGGTTCAACACCACATACCTTAGCTTTTGTGAAGTTCTTGAAGAAGACTTTAGTGGAGATTTGAAGCTTGGGTGAGATCCTTGAAAAAATCTTTGAGATTAGTCTTGAGTTTGGGGCTTGAATTTAGGGTTGGAAATGAGTCTAAGTGTTTGGGGAAATATTGGGAATATTTTGGGTGATATGATAGTGAAATAAGGCTAAGTATAGGTAAAAATACATTTGGGAAAGCTTAGTCCAACACTTAGAAAAATCTGGGTGAACTAGGAAAAGATAGTGCAGGAAAACAACCTCTCTACATCGTGGAGAGATAGCGAACGGTCTCTGAAAATTGCACCAAGTGCACATTTCGTAATTCAATTCCTTTTCTTTAAATTTGAGTTTAGACACTTGTCACCCTAATTTGACCTCCTGAACAAGAATATGAAGTTGGATTTTCAAAATTCCAAATGAATCTTTAGATATATGGAAAATAAGTTTCTGGTTACTTTCAAGGCACATTTTCGGAAACTTTTTGGGGTCGTTTCAATAATAATCATGAACAGATCAGCCTCAATATTAATGCAACATTACGTTTAAAACATCACTTTTAAAATCCTATTATAAGTGTGAAATCATCATAAATTGCCAACTTAAGCATGAAAGCACCTGAATGACATAGGGCTGAAATATAAGACTTGATAGACCATAGGGACTTAAATTTAGTACCTTAGGGTTGAGTGAAGGTGAAGAGATAAGGGTACAACATTTGCATGTCGACTTCAGCCAAGTAGCACTTTCGACTTGTTAGTTCCTCCAAAGGACCTTAATGGATGTCACCTCTTTGTTCCTCAATCTCTTCACTTGCCTATCCATGATACCGGAACATCCTCATATGTAAAGTTATCCTTAACAACACCCATAACATCAAGAGATACAATGGCATTAGAATCACCAACACACTTTCTCAACATAGAAACATGGAATACCGGATGGACCAAATTCATCTCATTATGCAACCTCAACTTGTAAGACACCTTAGCAATCCTCTTTACCACCTCATATGGCTAACATACCTAGGACTCAATTTCCCTTTCTTACCAAAATGAACCACACCTTTTATTGGAGTAACCTTCAAGTAGACCCAATCACACACTTGAATTCTAGGTCTCTTCTTCTTACATTGACATAGGATTTTTGATAACTTTGGGCTGTCCTCGATCTTTCCATAATTATATTAACATTGTCAAGAGAATCCATAACTAGATACAGCCCTAATAAGGCCACCTCTCCAACCTCAAACCAACCCACCGATGATCTGCAATGTCTCCCATAAAGAGCTTCAAAAGGAACCATACCGATGCTAGAGTGATAGCTATTGTTGTAAGAAAACTCAATCAATGTAAGATGGTCATGCCAACTATCTTTAAGATCCAAGACATAAGCCCTAAGCATATCCTCAAGTATTTTAATTGTCCTCTCGGCTTGGCCATCCGTTTGAGGGTTGAAGGTCGTACTAAGGTGAACTTTGGCACCAAGACCCCTTTGAAAAGATCTCCAAAAGTGGGAACTAAATTGTGCACCATAATCCAATATAATAGATAAGGGACACCATGAATCTTCAACTCATAGATGTACAACCTTGCATACTCTTCAGCCCCATATGTAGTTTTGACTAGTAGAAAGTGAGTCGATTTCATCATCCTATCAACCATAATCCATATGGAATCAAAACCTTTTCTAGTCTTGGGAAACTCAACCATGAAATCCATGTTAACTACCTCCCACTTTCAAGTAGGAATCTCTATGTCTTAGGTTAGGCCACCTGGCCTTTGATGTTCGTCTTTGACTCATTGGTAACTATGGCAAGCGGAAATAAATTTGGTAATGTTTCTCTTCATGCCTACCCACTAATATACATCCCTCAAGTCTATATACATTTTGGTGGAACCGGAGTGAATAGAATAAGAGGAATTACGGGCTTCATCAAGAATTCTCTCATTCAAACCATCAACACATGGACACATAATCTACCTTGGTATCTAAGGGCCCCGTCTCCCCCTTGGGAGAAAACCTCTATCTTGCCTTCTTTCACCAAGGCGTTCAACTCAAGCAAGGAGGAGTCTAGATCTTGTTTTGATATTACCTCATCAACCAAAGAAGATTTAGAATCATCAACCACAACAACACCATCACCCACATCTTCCAACCTCACCCCCAAAATAGCCAACCTGTGCACCTCCCTAGCCATCCCCCTTTCACTACCGTCCACATGAGCTAGGCTATCTATGGACACCTGATTCAAAGCATCTGCCACAACATTTGCCTTACCCAGATGGTAATGTACACTCATGTCATAGTCCTTAAGGAGTTCTAGCCATCTTCTTTGTCTCAAGTTGAGATCTTTTTGAGTACAGACACATTGAAGGCTTTTATGATAGCTGAAGACATAAACATGCACCCATACAAATAATGACACCAAATCTTTAATGGAAACACCACGGCGGCTAATTCAAGATCATGAGTAGGGTAGTTCTTTTCATGCACTTTGAGTTGCCTAGAAGCATAAGCTATGACCTTACCATTTTGCATTAGTATACAACCCAAACCAACTCTAGATGCATCACAATACACAACAAATCCCTCAAGCCCTTCCGGTAGTGACAATATAGGAGTAGACACAAGCCTATCTATCAGTGATTAGAAATTTTTCTCACATTCATTGGTCCACACAAACTTAACCTTCTTTTGAGTCAATTTTATCATAGGGGAAGCAATGGAGGAGAACCCATTCATAAACCTTCTATAGTAACCCGTAAGTCCCAAGAAACTCCTAACGTCCGATGGGGTCAATGGTCTAGGCCAATTCCTAATCACATCAATTTTCTTAGGATCCACTTCTATACCATCCCCCAATACCACATGACCCAAGAATGCAACCTCCTTCAACCAAAATTCACACTTATCATATTTACCATACAATCTATCCTCACTCAATCTTTGCAACACAACCCTCAAATGACCCATATACTCCTCGTTACTATGTGAGTAGATCAATATATCATCAATAAAAACCACAACAAAAGAATCAAGGTAGGGCTTGAAGACCTTATTCATTAGGTCTATCAAAGATGGCTGATGCATTGGTCAACCCAGAGGATATCACCACAAATTCATAATGCCCATATCTAGTTCAAAAGGCCATCTTGGGAATATCACACTCTCTCACCCTCACTTGATTGTACCCTGACTGAAGATTAATCTTAGAGAAAAATCTAGCCCCTTACAATTGGTCAAACAAGTCATCAATCCTTGGAAGAGGATATCTATTCTTTATAGAGACCCTATGGAGTTGCCGATAGTCAATACACATTCTAAGCGACCCATTGTTCTTCTTTACAAACAACAGCGGTGTAGCCGAAGGGGATTGGCTAGGTCTAATATATTCCTTCTCCAACAAATCCTTCAATTGCTCCTTTAACTTCTTCAACTCCTACGGGGTCATATGGTAAGGGGGAATGGAGATAATTTGGTTATCGGGAAGGAGATCTATTAAAAATCTATCTCCCTTTCAGGAGGGACATCGGAAAGGTCATTTGGGTAGATATCAAGAAACTCATTTACAATCGGGACAGACTCAATGGAAGGGACTTTGGACTCCACATCTTTGACTCTCACAAGATTATACAAACACCCCTTGGAAATCAACCTATGGGCTTTGATGTATGAGATGAACCTACCCCTCACTATTACATCATGACTTTCCCACTCAAGGATGGGTTCATTTGGAAATTGAAACTTGACCCTACGGGTTCTATAATCGATAGAAGCATAGTATGCATGCAACCAATCCATCCCATGAGTAATATCAAAATCAACCATATCTAATTCATCAAGATCACAAGGTAAGATTTTAAACAAGATGCAAATCGGATAATTTCTATACCCTCCTAGCAACAATAGATGCACCAATAGGAGTGGACACTTCATATGACTCATACAATAACTCTGACTCAACATGGAACATTTTAGCATCAAAGGGGTAACAAAGGAAAGTGTGGCACCAGGATCAATCAAAGCATATACATCAAGATCAAAAATTTTTAACATACTAGTAACAACATAGGGAACATCCACAAACTACTTGCCTCTCATGTAGAGCACAAAAGTGATTATGCCTTATGGAACCACCTTGAGGACCACCTCTACCCAATGGAACTGCATTTGCACCACAAACCTTGCCATGATTTCTTGGACAATCTACTTTCTTGTGGCCAAGCTCCCCACATTCAAAGCATGCATTGGAACCCTTCAACCATGGGCCCTTATGACTCCCTCTATATCTATGACACACATCATTAGAGGTATCCCAACATTACCTTGAGGCCTAAGGAATTAATTGGCAAACCCCCTATTAGTAGCATGAGGAGGCCTTTGGCCTTGAGGAAATCTAACACCCTTGAGAAACTTGCCTTCACATTGGGCTCTCTTGGCCTCATCACCCCTCCCCTTTCTCAACTTCTCTTCTTCCATTTGCTCGGCATATGTTATTAACTGATATAAGTCCATGTCACTAATAAGCCTTACGGACTAGCACTCTTCACTTACCAAATCAGAGACCCCCATAATAAACTTGTTCATCCTTGACCTAGAATCAACCACCAAGTGAGGAACATACTTTGAAAGTTGATTAAATTTGAGGGAATACTCTCTCACACTCATACCACCTTGTTTCAAGTTCATAAAATCAACCAACTTTGCTTTGCTAAGCTCAAAGGGAAGAAACGATTAAGGAAGGCCAATTTAAATTCCTCCCAAAGCACCATATAGCCATTACCCTTCTCATATCTCCATTGATCAAACCAAATTTGGGCCACCCCTTGAGTTGGTACGCCGCCAAATTCGCCTTCTCATTTGGGCCAACACCCATGATCAACAATATTTTATAGATTTTTTCAATAAACTCTTGTGGATCCTTATCAACCTTTGACCCATGGAAAACCATAGGATTCATCCTCATTAAATCCCTTACCCTAGCTCCTAAGGTAGTAGCTTGAGGGGATTGGGCCCCTTGTTGGACTTTGGTTGGTGACTACATGGGCAAGCATTGTAAGAGCATCCCGGACCTCACCATTGGTAGGTTGCGCCTTGGGAGTTTGGGCACGTTATCCACTAGTATTCGGTATGATCTAGCATAGCAAAGAACAATCATTAGGGGGAAATACTTATCACAACTCTATAGCACGACTTAGGACATGAAGAAAGCAAATATTTCCTAAAATGCATCATAAGATCTTATTCATAGTCATGGCGCACTTCACAACCATGATTAGGACTCTAATCGAAGTGGTGTGTTGGACTCCAAGGATCTATCAACCTAGTGCTCTAATACCAAGTTTGCTACAACCCAAGCCTAGGGCCTAGACGTGATATGACAAATGGGGAACCCGAAGGGACCTCAAACAAGCCTCTTAGCATATCTCACATATCCATGGTTGCGAAATCATACAAAAGATATATAAATAAAATTAAGGACAACAGGATTAAAGGAAAAACTTGCACAATCATCGGAGTCAAAAGTCAAGAGTCAAGCTCATGCTTAGAAAAAGCGGGGGTTAAGACAAAGTAATCGGGCTCACCCTCATAGTTAAAGATAACAGAAGATAGTGTCTCAATACATAGATAATAGAGAAAAGACATAAACCAAAGTCCCCAAAGTGGAGGACTAACCCACAAGCTTGGAATAGCACCGCCTAGCCACGTAAAGGAGGAGGAGAATCAACTGGGACACCAGTTCATACATGGTGATGTCATGTAAAAAAGAGTATGTGTACATTTGAATGTACTAATTATGTGAGATACAATGCAACAAGAGATAGGCATCATAATCCAAAATGCAAGATGATAGACAATAGGCATATTATAGCAACATGGCATGTATGATCAATGCATATGTAAATAATGCTTAAGTATATCATGCTCATATAGAATATCACATTTGAAGAATGAAAGCAAGCAAGCTCTCCAAGGTATAAACCCCTTAGTGGTTGATGGTGGTCGCACCCTGCCATCTATGGTGACGAAGTATAAACCCCTCACATGGTTAATGGTGGTTGCACCCGCCATCCATGGTGATGAGGTATAGAAACCTCGCATGGTTAATGATGGTCACACCCCAAACATCCATGGTGATAACCCCCTAGCATGTTTACCTGGGCTCTTTCCCCCCTGGATCGGGCATGGTCTATGCAACACCTTATATAGGATTTATCATTGCCTCTAATGCAATATCTCATGTAGGAATAAACATATATATAAACTCATTTCATTATCAAAACACCATTCATATCACATCTCATGTTTTGGTCCTTAAATTCCTCAAGAAACCATAATCGGATATTTTATTAAACACCTTGGGGTATGTAATGGTAGTAAAAGAGCATGTAATTTAGATATGAAATCATGCAAAAAATTCAGTGGTAAAATCTTTAATCAACACCTTGCAGTACCCCTAAGTCATTCATAGCAAAACCCCTCATCAATTCAATATTAGATCCAAGATTTGAAGCTCAAAATATGCTTAAACAACTATATTTTCATGTATTATAATTATTGTGC
This sequence comes from Solanum sejunctum, assembly GCA_025642045.1. Taxonomy (NCBI): domain Eukaryota; kingdom Viridiplantae; phylum Streptophyta; class Magnoliopsida; order Solanales; family Solanaceae; genus Solanum; species Solanum sejunctum. Next base: position 6,559 of record JAOTQJ010017262.1, on the reverse strand, counting down.
AGTAAATTTCTCAATATTCAAGACCTACATGTAAAATCAACTTTAAATCATGCATTATTATGTAAAAGAAGGTTTAGGCACCATCGGTGGAAGGATCCAATAGTTCAACACCATATATCTTAGCTTTTGTAAAGTTTTCGAAGAAGAATTTAATGGAGATTTGAATCTTGGGTGAGATCTTTGAAGAAATCCTTGTGATTAGCCTTGAGTTTGGGACTTGACTTTAGGGTTGGAAATAAGTAAGTGTTGGGGAAATATTGGGGAATATTTTGGGTGATATGAGTGTGAAATCAGGCTAAGTATAGGTTAAAATATGTTTAAGAAAACTTAGGTCCAACACTTAAAAAAATCTGGGCAAACTAGGAAAAGACAGTGCAAGAAAACAACCTCTCCGCGTCGAGGAGAGATCGCGGACCATCTTTGGAAATTGCACAAAGTGCAAATTTTGTAATTCAATTCCTTTGATTTAAATTTGAGGTTAGACCCTTATCACCCTAATTCGGACCCCCTTGACAAGAATATAAAGTTGAATTTTCGAAATTCTAAATGAACTTTTAGATATATGGAAAATAAGTTTTCAGTTACTTCCAAGGCACATTTTCAGAAATATTTTGGGGTTATTTTAGTTGGTGAGTCCTACAGGGCTCGATTTTAAGGTCAGTTACAAGGTTTTAAGGGTGGACGGTTTCCTCAAGGCTACAAGTGCTAAGGCCAAGAGTCATCCAATGCTTCCAACAAGAGGTTTACCAATTATGGGGTGCCTAATCAAAGATTCCAAGGTGGTAATGAAGGGGTGATAAAGCCTAGGTTCCCAAGGTGTGGAAACAACCATATTGGTCCTTGTTTAATAAATTCTAATGCTTGATTTGGTTGTGGTGAAGTTGGCCACAAGGTTATGGATTGTCCTGATGCTCAACCCAAAGGTAGAGATGGACATCCTCAACGACAAGGTGCTAATGCGTGCCAAAGAGGATGAAAAATGTCATCAAGGAGGTGCTCCAAGGCAAAATAGATTCTATGCTTTTCAAGGGAGACAAGGATTTGATGAGGTTCCCAATATTGATACTTATATGTTAAAGATTTTTTATTTTGATGTATATGCATTGATAGACCCAGGCTCCACTCCTTCTTTTATACTCATTTTGTTGCCAAAAAGCTTCATATTAGTCCTGAATTATTGTGTGAGCATTGTGAAGTGTCTACCCCTATTTATGAGTCCATTATTGCTAAAAGAGTCTATAAAAATTATCCCGTGTTCATATTGCATAAAGTCTTGCCTTGTGATTTTATTGAATTAGATATGGTGGATCTTGATGTCATACTTGGGATGGATTGGTTGCATGCATATTATGCTTCTATTAATTGTAGAACCCATAGGGTTAAATTTTAATTCCCTAATAAGCCCGCCCTTGAGTGGGAAAGTCGTGTTGTAGTGGTCAAGGGTAGGTTCATTCTTACCTTAAAGGCCAAAACATGATTTCTAAGGGTTATCTTCATCATCTTGTGAGGGTTAGGGATATTGAGTCCAAAGTCATTCTGATTGAGTCTGTTCCAATAATTAATGAGTTACTTGATGTATTTCTCGATAAGCTTCCAAATGTTCCTCTTGAAAGGAAAATAGACTTTAGTACAGACCTCCTTTCCGATACTCAACCCCATTTCTATTCTCCCTTACCATATGGCCCCGGCGAAGTTTAAGGAGTTGAAGGATCAATTGAGGGATTTGTTGGAGAAGGGTTTCATAAGGCCTAGTAAGTCATCTTGGGGTGCTCCGATGTTATTTGTGAAGAAAAAAGATTATTCTCTTAGAATGTGCATTGATTACCAACAACTTAATCGAGTCACCATAAAGAACAAGTTCCCTCTACCAAGGATTAATGTCCCTTTTGATCAACTTCAAAGGGCTAGTCATTTTCTAAGATTGATCTTCAGTTCGGGTATCACCAAATGAAAGTGAGGGAGTGTGATATTTCCAAGACAGCTTTCCAGACTACGTATGGGCACTTTGAGTTTGTGGTTATGTCTTTTGGGTTGATAATGCACCAGATATATTTATGGACCTTATGAATAGGGTCTTTAAACCCTACCTTAGCTTATTTTTGGTGGTTTTTATTGATGATATCTTGATTTATTCCTATAGTGAGGAGGAGTATGTGAATAACTTGAGGGTGGTGTTGCAAATCTTGAGGGAGGAGAGGTTGTATCCTAAATATGGAAAATGTGAGTTTTGCTTGAAAAAGGTTGCTTTTCTAGGGCATTTGGTATCAGGTGATAGTATTAAGGTAGATCCTAAGAAGATAGAGGTAATTAGAAATTGGCCTAGACCTTCGACTCCATTGAATGTTAGGAGTTTCTTGTGTTTGGTAGGTTATTATCGGATCTTTGTGAATGGATTCTCTTCTATTGCTTCTCCTATGACTAGCTTCATAGAAAAGAAGGCAAAATTTATGTGGACTGATGAATATGAGAAGAGTTCACAAACTTTGAAAGATAAGCTTGTCTCCATTCCTATATTATCACTACAGGAAGGTTGGAAGGATTTGTTGTATATTGTGATGCCTCAAGAATTGGTATGGGGTATGTTTTGATACAAAATGGTAAGGTGATAGCATATGTCTCTAGACAAATTAAGGTGCATGAGAAGAATTATTTCACCCATGATCTTGAATAAGTGGTTGTGGTATTTGCTTTAAATTTTTGGCATAACTACTTGTATGGGATTCATGTTGATGTGTTTACTGACCACAAAAGTCTCCAATATGTGTTCACCTAAAAAGATCTTAACTTGAGACAAAGAAGGTTCTTAGAGCTCCTTAAAGATTATGACATAAATGTGCATTATCACCCCAACAAAGCTAATATTGTGACCAATGCTCTAAGTAGGATGTCTATGGGTAGTCTAGCTCATGTTTATGATGGTGGTAAGGAGGTGGTTAAAGAGGTTCACCGGTTGGCTAGATTTGGGGTTAAGTTGGATGAAGTTGATAATGGTGGTATAGTGGTTGTTTATGGTTCTAAGTCTTCCTTGATTAAGGAGATAAAGGCAAAACATGATCTTGGCCTCGCCTTGCTAGAGTTGAAGGCCTTGGTGAGGGATTGTAAAGTAGAGGTTTTCTCCCAATGGGGAGATGGTGCCCCTAGGTATCATGGTAGATTGTTTGTGCCAAATATGGGTGATTTGAGAGAATTGATCTTGAAAGAGTCCCATAATTCATCCTATTCCATTCACCCGGTTCTATTGCTTCTCCTATGACTAAATTCACACAAAAAAATTTAAAATTTATATGGACTAATGAATGTGAGAAGAGTTTATAGACTTTGAAAGATAAGCTTGTCTCCGCTCCTATCTTGTCACTACCGGAAGTGTTGGAAGGATTTGTTGTACATTGTGATGCCTCAAGAATTGGTATGGGGTGTGTTTTGATGCAAAATGGTAAGGTGATAGCATATGTCTCTAGACAACTTAAGGTGCATGAGAAGAATTATCCCACCCATGATCTTGAATAACTAGTCATGGTATTTGCTTTAAACATTTGGCGTAACTACTTGTATAGGGTTCATTTTGATGTGTTTATTGACCACAACAGTCTCCAATACATGTTCACCTAAAAAGATGTTAACTTGAGATAAAGAAGGTTATTAGATCTCCTTAAATATTATAACATGAGTGCGCATTATCACACTGACAAAGCTAATGTTGTGGCGATGCTCTAAGTATGATGTCTATGGGTAGTCTAGCTCATGTTGATGTTGGTGTCAAGGAGGTGTTTAGAGAGGTTCACTAGTTAGCTAGATGGGGGGTTAAGTTAGATGAAGTTGATAATGGTGATGTAGTGGTTATTGATGGTTCTATGTCTTCTTTGATTGAGGAGGTAAAGGCAAAACATAATCTTGACCCCGCCTTGTTGGAGTTGAAGGCCTTGGTGAGGGATGGTAAAGTGGAGGTTTTCTCCTAAGGGGGAGATAGTGCCTCTAGGTTCCAAGGTAGATTGAGTGTACCAAGGAGGCCTATAATTCATCCTATTCCATTCACCAGGTTCTACAAAGATGTATAGAGATTTGAGAAAAGTGTATTGGTGGGGCGGTATGAAGAGAGACATTGCCAAGTTCTATCCGGTTGTCATAATTTCCTACAAGTGAAAACCAAACATCAAAGGTCAGGTGGCCTAGCCAAAGATATAGAGATTCTTACTTAGAAGTGGGAAGAGATCAATCTGGATTTTGTGGTTGGGTTGCCTAAGACTAGAAAATATTTTGACTCTATTTGGGTTGTTGTGGATAGAATGATAAAGCTGGCTTACTTCTTACCGGTCAAAACTACTTATTGTGCCAAAGATTATGCTAAGTTGCACATTCATGAGTTGGTTAGATTGTATGGGGTTCCTTTATCTATCGTTTCCGATCATGGTACTCAATTCACTTTACATTTTTGGAGGTCCTTCCAAAGGGGTCTTGGTACCAAGGTTAAGCTCAACACAACTTTTCATCCTCAATTGAACAGCCAAGTCGAGAGGATTATCCAAACTCTTGAAGATAAAATTAGGGCTTGTGGAGTTTAAGTGTAGTTGGGATGAACAGCTTCTTCTCATTAAGCTTGCTTACAATAATAGCTACCACTTTAGCATTGGTATGGCTCCCTTTGAAGCTCTTTATGGTAGGTGTTGTAGATCCCCAATTGGGCAGTTTGAAGTAGGGGAATTGGATATTCTAGGTATGTATTTCTTCATGGAGGCCTTGGAGAAGGTGAGGTTGATAAAGGAGAGATTGAGGAAAGCCCAGAGTAGACAAAAGTCATATTCCAATGTAAAAAGGATAGATATTCTTAAAGTTGGAAATTGGGTTTACATGAAAGTCTCACCATGAAGGGTGTGGTATGATTTGGCAAGAAAGATAAATTGAGCCCCAGGTTTGTGGGTCCTTACAAAGTTTTGAGGAGAGTGGGTAAGGTTGCTTATGAATTGAAATTGCCTATAGAAATGAATATAGTTCATCCATTCTTCCATGTATCTGTGCTGAGAAAGTGTGTGGGTTACCCAAGTGCTATTGTACCCTTGTACGTTGTGGGTGTGATAGAAAATAATTTGACCTATAAGGAGGTCCCAGTAGAGATTTTTGATAGACAAGTGAAGAGGTTGAGAAACAAAGATCTAGCTTCCGTCAAGGTCCTTTGGAGGAACCAAAAAGTTGAAAGTGCCACATGGGAAGCTGATGCGGACATGAGAAAATGATATCTATATCTCTTCCACTCTACTCAATTCTAAGGTGCTAATATAATCCCTGTATATGATTTCAAGTCTTAAGTTTCAACCCTTATGTCATTTTGCAAGAATTCATGTTTATGTTGACAAGTTTAAGGTGATTTTGACATTCATGTTGAGATTTTTGAAATAATGTTTAAATACATTTGTTACATTCATGTTGGGCTGAAATCTTCATGATTATTTCTCTTATGCACGTTCAATTGATATTCGAGGATGAATGTTCCCAAGGGGAAGATATTGAAATGCTCCAAAAATATGCTTTCGAAATGCCCATAATCATAATTTCTATATATCGCAAAATCCATGCATGATATCAAAAAATTGACTTTATATTCTTGATCAAGGGGCAAAATTGATTGGTCATGGGTATAATCCAGATTTTAGAAGGCCTGTAGCAAAAAATGATTTTTGCCATTTTTTTCCAAACCTGTAGGGGTTCGCAATGGCTCCGCGATGTGGACCTGTCGCCGAGCCGTGTTAGCACTTCCTTAATTTTCTAATTTGGCCTAAGGGCATTGGGGTCATGGCCCCATACCTACTTAAGCATGAAATCACCTATACATAGCCATTTTTCAATACTATATCACTCAAAACCCTCTCTAAAACCTCTTAACCAATTTATTAAAATTCCCATCCAAATTCAAGCGTCTCAAGCTTAATTTCAAATCTCAAGAACTCCATTAAAGATTCAAGTCTCCTTTGAGTTTACATCAAGAAAACCCATGTTTAAGGTATGTGGGTTTCATCCATTGGATCCTTTCGCCCATGGAATCTAACCTTCCTATTTTCTGAAAATTGTATGATTTTAAGTTGTATTACCTATGGGTATCTATTATTATGAAATATGAGTATCAAATATGTTGGGGTTTTATCAAATAGTGTCGATTATGCATGAATATCTATTTTTAGCTTATACTATGAATTAATCTTTGTCTATTTAGACTATACATGATTCAAGCTGTGAAATCTATGAATTATTGTGAAGTTTTGATATGATTTACAAGTTGACCATGATAGGATTTTACCATGATGTTGGTGGGCTGATTTACATGATTTTAAGATGCATTGATTTTACTATTTCATGATCTATACTGTTGCATTTTTGCATGATTTGAACATGTACTCATATGTGCCCACCAAGTGTTCGGTGAAATGTCAAGTCAAGAATTCTCAAGTTATTTATATGTTTTACAAGTCTAGTGACTTTACGATGAATATGGTCTATCAAGTATGTTATGAATTCATGAAATTATCTATGATTATGCAAGTATGAAGTTAAGCCCTATTTTCAAGATTTT
>JAOTQJ010017251.1:0-17274 GCA_025642045.1 Solanum sejunctum | reverse complement strand
ATGATACATATTTAATCAAATGGCAATCAAAAAAGGTTATAGGTCAGTCAAAATTAGGTATCAACAGTTCCCCTTCTTTTCTCGGGAATGAAGAATGAATTTTTGAGCAAAGAAAGTTGACGGAGTAGTTGATTTTGTGCAACCAATGAAATATTATCGGAGGGACCAAATAGAATAAAAGGGGTTGTGAAAAAATATTACGGCCGAGACTTCGGTTTCAAGTCACCTACATATCTCTGGTTATACGAGAATCAGGACATGTGTAATTCTAGATTTAGGAACAAATGAAATTCCTAAAAATAAAATTAATAGCGCGAATCTTGAAATAGGAACAATAGTAGCTTGAATTGAAACGATTGAGGTGGCACGAAAAGTGAGAATACATGATATGGTTCGAATAGTAATAGGAGAGTGAGAGCAGGGGATAGTACGAGCAGTGTCGAAGGAAAAATCAAGATTTTACTGAGAAGCATATCTTTAAATCAGATGGCCTAAGCTATAAAACTCCACAAAACTCACATTCTGTAACTTTAAAAACACTAGATAAAATGATTAGAGCGTGTATATTAAATAGTGAAATAAATTTGTAAATGTGATGCAAGTTCCCACTTAGACCATGAAATTTGCCATAAGACGATAAGGATGACATCTTAGGCTATGATGTCTTGGACTATGCTAATTAAATTATATCCTTAGGTCATAAAATAATGTCTGTAGGCCATAAAAGATGATGTATTTGGATGATGACACCTTTGGATCATGATGAGCATAAATTAAATCCCTAGGCCATGAAATAATGTTCTTAGGTCATGAAAAATGATGTCTTTGGACTATGACGCCTTAAGGGCATGATAAGTACAAATTAAATCCATAGGCCATCATATGATGTCCCTAGGCCATGAAAAAAAATGATGCCTTCGGACTATGATACCTTAGGGATATAATATTTTTTCATGTGATTTTTCAAGCCAATGCAAAATGTCTGAAAGAATGTAATGCGATTTCAGTAGGCAAAATGTAACTTTACAAGGCCATGTAAGTTTTTCAAAGAAGGCAATGCAATTTCAGTAGGCAAAAAAATACAATTTTAGTAGGCCATGTATGTTTTTTAAAAGAAGGCAATGCAATTTAAGTAGGCAAAAAATGCAATTTTAGTAGGCCATATAATTATTTTTTTTAGGTAGGCCAAAATACAATTTCAGTAGGTCATGCAATTTTTAATGCGTTTTTAGTAGGACAAATGCAGATTTTATTTCATGCAAATTTTCATCCAATTTTAGTAGGTCATTACAAAAATACCATTTTATGCAAATTTTAGTAGGCCAATGCAAATGCAATTTCACGCAACTTTAGTAGGCCAATATAAAAATGTGAATTCCGCAATTTTCATAGGCCAATGAAAAAATGTAACTTCATGCAAATTTAGTATGTCAATGCAAAAATGTCATTTCACGCAATTTTAGTAGGCAATACAAAAATGTAATTTCACATAATTTTAGTAGGCCAATTGGAAAAGATAATTTCACGTAATTTTAGTAGGCCAATGTAAAAATATAATTTCACGTAATTTTAGTTGGCAAATGCAAAAATGCAATTTTAGTAGGCCAATGTAAAAAATAAAACTTCACGTACTTTTAGTTGGCCAATGCAAAAATGCAACTCCAGTAGACCAATGTAAAAATACAATTTACATAATTTTAGTAGGTCAATGAAAAATATAATTTTATGCAATTTTATGTAATTTTGCAAATGGAAATTTTAGTAGACCAAATGCAAATCTGAATTCATGTAAAATTTGTGCAATTTTTGTATAATTTTAGTAGGCCAAATGCAAAAATGCAATTCTAGTACGCAAATGCAAAACTACAATTTTATGCAAATTTTGATACAATTTTGGTAGGCCAAAATCATGCAAACTTCAATTTCATGCAATTTTTTTATCTAAATTAAGTAGGTCGAGTGTAAATTCAGTTTCATGCAGTTTGTTTTATGGAACGTTTTAGTAGGCCAAGTGCAATTTCAATAAGCAACGTGAAGTAGGCCAATATAAAAAGGGAGTAAGATAATCTAACCTTCGTCCATTGTAAGAAAAGTGCATGATGCAAAGAGCCACTCCTAGCATGCATACCTATCTTTTCAGCATTCAAAGAAAAATCGTTAGTTTGAAAAAGGGGAGGTTGATCTGTAGCTTTGACTTGATCCATACGCTCCATATGTTGTTGATATTTTCAACCTTTCATTTTGATTTTCTCTTGGAAGCCAACCTTCAGTTCTGAATTCTACTCGTTCAAATTTTTGAGAGTCACTCAAAAATTTCTACCCCAATTTATGTGAAACACTCTAAAAGAATTTTTGAGTTTCTTCTTAAAAATTGCCCCAGTTACTCATTCGATAAGAAATGTGCTCTTCAAAAAGAATTTTTGAGACCATCTCAAAAATTCTGTCCCAGTCCTTGATAAAGGGGGAAATAAAAATTTTATTATGATAAGATCGAACTCCATAGGAGCGTCTACGTATCCCTCTTAAATGGGAATCAGGTTTGACATAGTTCCAAATACAAAGTGTAACATCCCACATCTTACAATCCTAGTACTATGCAAATGAAACATGACATGGCTTTTTAAATTAGCGCCTATTTTTAAAAGTGCTTGAATCTCATGTTATAGGGCGATATGTGCGTCTAATGCTTAAGAGGGTCGAGTGTATACATGTTTTGAGTCAAATTGAAGATATGACGACCCTAAATAAAGTGAGAGAATTGAGATGCTTGTAGGACTTAAGAAGCTAGAAGGTGAGTCACCTACTTGCTTAGTTTAAATTTGCTAGCAAAATAGAGATGAGGCCCGACGTCAAATTTGTCCAAGTCTGATTATGCATAGAGTCAGTGTTAAGGTTATAACTTTAGCCCATATTTTAGCATCACAAATGGATTATATTTTCAGCCCAAGAATATTAGAGAAAGGGCCTAAGTACAACAAAACTCACTTGCTGAGTTGGGCCAAAAATAACTAAGAGAACAAAAACAAAATAGGCAATAAATGCCCAACCAATTTGAACCCAATAAGGCCCAAGTGAAAAGGTTAAGCCGGCCAAGTGCTCCTTTAAAATGGGCTTAAAATCAGCTCACTCAAGTCATTCAACTTGAACAAAAGAATCAGATTTTCTTAAAGCTTTCTCTCTACACTTCTTAACTTTATAAAGCAGCCAAAAAGAGCTTTTAGGCTTCTTAAGGAGGCCCTCAACTTGAAGGTAAAGGTAAGTGGTTATATTTGTGTGTTTAGTATGATTTTCGTATGCAAAACAAGAGACTATATTGGTTATGTCTATGCTGAAATTGTTGGACAACATGTGTTCCAAAAGTTATTGTACATTTTTCTTGTTTATTTGAAAGCTTTTCTCTTTTTGGTTGGATTTATTATGAAAGGAGGCTATTGTTATTAATGATTATTGGTTCTAAAATAATTTATAAAGGTTACTGCATCATTTTTACAGTCCGAGAAAGTATGTTCTTTTGTGATATCGCAATTATTCTCGTAATAGGAACTTGTGGGTTGATTAATTGGGGGCTATGGTCTCACATCCTCTACCTATTTTGAGGAATGTTATTGAACAGGTTTAGGACTGTTTATATGTATAAATGTTGTGGGAACAATTTGGTTGAAGTTGGTAAAGTTTTGGAATCGTCAACGTCGTAATGTAGATAAGGGAGGTAACGTTATGCTGCCTATTTGTGTGTTGCGCATAATTGTCGCCTTGTGCTTTGTGGGCTGTTGTAAGGTTGTTATTGCACTAAAACAGGATGCACATAGTATATATATGACAATGTGTATTAGAAAATATGATTAGGGGCGGAAAGGTTGAAAGAATATGCTCGGGTTTATAATTACCCGCTTGCTGCCCGTATGTTATTCTTTTATGAGATTGGGCTATCAAGATGTATCCATTGGCTGCTAATGCTAGTTTTATCACCTGCTATATTGCAGATAAATATTTGAAGGAAGGGAAGGTTATCTCGAGCTAATAGCGAGGTAGTACAGCGAGGTATGTAAGGCTACTTGATTTCATATTATTTGCCATGAAACATAGATCCCTAAGCAAATAAAGGCACTTACCAACTCTGATACAACTATTAACCGTGTCTCCAATATTCTACATGTTCATAAGCTCCCATACATAGTCACCTTTAAATCTGTGTACATACTTGGATACCAAGATACAAGAATTCGTTCTACTAAATAAAGTCCATGTGTTGTTCTACTTCCGACGTATTTCATTATTTATGTAACCTAATCCTTTCATTACAGTATTGTCCTTTATAATTATTTACATGCCATATGTTGTATCTACAGTACTACAGCTCCAATATTATGACCACCAAGAGAATCATCTCAAAAGTAATTAAAAGATAAAGTATATTGCTTATTGATAGGTGGTAACCAGAGGGGTGAAAGAATCATCTAGCCAGGGTCGATCCTATCATGGGATATAGCCCGAGGGGTTAAAGAAAAAGCCTAGCCAGGGCCGATCCTGGTATAGATTTACCACTGATCAGCTGGTCATTTGTATTACATATTGTGTATAGATTATACAATAAAGGTAAAGTAAGAAAAAGAACATAAAGTACATAATCCCACAGTACAACTAAAGGTGGTCTCTTATCCTACACCAGTGCATAGTTTCATTTGAGTTATTACTTCATATATAGTATTTTCTGCCTTATATATTCAGCATATTATCTCATACTGATGTGTCTTATGGGGGACCTGCATTTCATGTTGCAGGTACAAGTGATAGTAGATCTCCCCAGTAAGAGTATAAGATGTCCTACTGCTGTTACTAAGCTTCAAATTGCTTCGGAGCTTTGTGTGTCTAGAGCTTATATTTTTGTATTGTATAGTTAGCCGAGACGGGACCTGTCCCGACTCTTATTAGATACTTTTCCTTATCTAGAGGCTTTGTAGATTATGTAAACTAAAGTATGGTCATCTCTCGTACTTTAGACATTGTGGTACCAACGACTTAGCCATATGTATTTTCTTTTGGCTTGTTATTACTGTCTACTTTCTTAAAGGCATATTGAATATAGAAATCCCTCATAATATATATACAAAGCACATAGATATAGGTTGGTTCTCCTAGGCCTTATTGGCAACGGGTACCAATCCGCCCTAATGGGACTTTGGGCATGATAGAAGTGGTATCAGAGCGGGTCATCCTAGAGAGTCTACATAGCCATGTCTATATAAAGTCCTGTTTATTGATGTGTTGTGCACCACATTTATAAGCAAGAGGCTACGTGGTACTTAGGAGTTGTTACTTTCTTTTCGTTCTTTAGATCGTGCCATAGAGCTAAGTGTAATAGGTGGATTGTGTCTAATCCCTAAATTATTTTGTACAGCAAGTATACCAGAAACTAGGTAAAATAATGGTAAAGGGAAGAGAGTAGAAGTGGTGGTTGGTATACCCAGTCAGGTGAGACAACCAAATTAGGTTCAAAAGAAGCCTCTATCATAGATATCTCCAGCTCCTGATGAACTCGAAAGTAGTGAAATTCCCCTAGAACCACCTATTGATGCTACCGTGTAGGATCTGAGAAATGCAGTCTAACTATTGACTAGTATAGTTGTTGGCCAAGGTCAAAGACAGGAAGGTCCAGTTATAGGTGCAAGTGGTGTGAATATGGCAGCTGGCACGAGGATATGTGATTTTCTTAATTTGGACCCTCCATCATTTACTTGGTCAAATGTCAATGAAGATCCCCAATACTTTATTGATCAGATTCAATGCACTTAGATGTTATGCATATGAGTGGTACAGAAGCTGTCGAGTTAGCGACAAACAGGTTGAAGGGTATGGCTATATTGTGGTACGAAGCTTAGAAGCAATCTAAGGGTATAGATGCACCCCCAATTAATTGGAAAGAGTTCAAAGAGGCATTTTTTGACCATTACTTGCCATTAGAGATCCGAGAGGCACGCACAGATCAGTTCTTATATCTCCACTAAGGGAATATGAGCGTGAGGGAGTATAGCCTTCAATTTAATTCCCTGGCCAAGTATGTTCCTAATGTAGTTGCTACTATGGCAGATAAAGTTCATCAACATATGGATAGATTGGATACGTATCTGGTCAGAGACTATACCATTGCTTCCTTGAACAAAGACATAGATATAGCGAGAATGCATGCTTTTGCACAGAAATTGGAGGATCAGAGGTAAAGGAGAAGGACACAAGAGTTATAAAGGGTGCAGTCCAAAAGAGCCAGGTCTATAGGCAGTTTACACCATCCCAAGGTGAGCTTAGGTCTCAGTTTTCTAATAGACTACCCAGGCCATCATTCTCCTACTCTGCAGCTAGTGCTCCACCATAACTTTAGGGGTCTAGGAGGAATCCGTTTGGTCCAAGAAGTGAAGGGCAAGGCACCCGGACAACAGGATATTCAGTAGGTTGGCAAATGATCCCTATGCAGCCTTGTAAACAATATGAAAGAAGTCATTTAGGTATATGTCAAGTTGGGATAGACTCTTGTTATTGGTGTGGTTTACTAGGGCATATGATAAGAGATTGCCCGAGGAGACATATGGGTGATATAGCACAACCAACTGGATCAGCTGTTGCATCATCATCATTAATTCCTCCATTAGGTAGGGGTCAACAAGCACCTATGGGTCATGGTAGAGGTGTTAGAGGGGCATCTAGCTCTAGTGGAGTCCAAAATCGCACTTATACTCTGGGGAACAACAATAACAATATACCCAGTAACTTATGCACTAGGGAGTTGGCAAAATTTAGAAGTTTAACCTAACGTGGTCACAGGAATATTGTCCATCTTTTCATATAATGTATTTGTATTAATTGCCCTTGGTTTAACACTATCATACATTACCGCACTAGTTGCTGGGAAGCTTAAGAGAACACCCAAATTATTGAACAAACCATTTGAAGTGTCCATACCAACCGATAAATCTATTATGGCTAGAAGGATTATTATGACTATGTAGTAACTATTTGTGATAGTGACACAATGGCTGACCTTATTGAGCTAGAAATAGTGGAGTTTGATGTTATAATGGGTATGGATTGGTTAACTTATTGTTATGCCACTGTAGATTGTCGAACTAAGAAAATATACTTCCACTTTCCAAATGAGGCAGTTCTTGAATGGAAAGGCAATGTTGGGGCACCAAAGGGGAGGTTTATCTCTTATTCTAAGGCCAAAAAGATGATATCAAAGGGGTATATATGTCATTTAGTTAGAATGAGGGATATGGAGGCAAAATCACCAACTCTTCAATAAGTTCCAGTAGTGAATGAATTTCTTGATGTGTTCCCTGAAGAACTTCCAAGCTTACCTCCAGAATGAGAAATAGATTTTGGTATTGACTTACTTCCACGCACTCAACCCATTTCCATCACTCTGTATAGACTAGCCCCGACAGAATTGCATGCATTAAAAGAGCAGCTAAAAGACTTATTGGAGAAGGGTTTTGTAAGACCTAGTGTGTCCCCTTAGAGTGCACCAATGTTATTTATACGCAAAAAGGATGGCACCTTGAGAATATATATCAACTATCGACAATTGAATAGGGTGAAAATTAAGAGTAAATACCCCCTCCCCAGGATTGATGATTTATTTGATCAGTTATAGGTGCCAAATGCTTTTCAAAATTGATTTGAGATCAGGTTATCACCAAGTGAGGGTGAAGGAGAAAGATATACCCAAGACAGCTTTCAGCACATGCTATGGTCACTTTGAATTTCTTGTTATGTCATTTGGGATAACGAATGCACCAACAGTTTTTATGGATCTAATGAACAAGGTGTTTAAGCCATTCTTGGATGTGTTCATGATAGTATTTTTATATGACATTTTTGTATATTCAAGATCAGAAGAGGACCATGCAAATCACTTATGACAAGTGTTATAGGTTCTTCGTGATCGATAGTTGTATGCCAAGTTCTCTAAATGTGAATTTTGGCTAAAATCGGTGGCATTCTTCGGTCATATTGTGTCTAATAAGGGAATAAGGGTTTATTCACAAAAGATAGAGGCTGTGAAAGATTGGCCAAGACCAACAACATCCACGGAAGTTCAGAGCTTCCTAGGTTTGGCAGGTTATTACAGGAGGTTTGTTGAAGGTTTTTCTTCTATTTTTGCACCTCTAATAAAGTTGGCACATAAGGCAACCAAGTTCCAATAGAAAGATACATGTGAAAGGAGCTTCTAGGAGTTGAAAAATAAGCTAACTTCTGCACCTGTGCTAGTACTTCCAGAAGGCATCGAGGGGTATGCAGTGTATTGTGATACTTTAGGAGTTGGCTTAGGGTGTGTACTGACACAATATGGTAGGGTAATTACTTATGCATCTAGACAGCTACAACCATATGAGAAAAACTATCCAACTCATGATATTGAACTAGTAGCGGTTGTATTTGCTCTGAAAATATGGCGCTACTATTTATTTAGGGTTCACGTTGACATATATACTGACCATAAGAGTTTACAATACATCTTTAAGCATAAAGACCTAAATTTAAGATAGCAAAGATGGCTAGAGCTAATAAAAGATTATGACATTAATATACTATACTATCTGGGAAAGCCAAATATGGTAGCCGATGCTCTGAGTTGTAAGGCAATCATGACTACTGGTGATCAAGATATAGTAAGTTAAGGAGTGGCTAAAGATCTATGACAACTGGCTAATTTGGGAGTTCACCTTCTTGAAACTTCAAAGGAAGGGTTTTTTGTGCATAATGCTGTGGAGTCTTGATTGGTAACAGAGGTGAAAGAAAAATAGTTTGAGAATCCTATTCTATGACAGTTTAAGGAAAAGGTGAGTCAGGGTACAATAAAGGGCTTTGACCTTACACAAAATGAAGCACTTTATTGCCAGAATAGATTATGTGTATATGATATTAATGGATTAAGAAAGAGGATAGTGGAAGAATCCCATCATTCTCGATATTCCATCCATCCAGGATCAACTAATATTCACCTTGACCTGAAGGGAATGTTTTGGTGGGGAGGCATGAAGAAGGACCTTGAAGAATTTGTGGCTCAATGTCTAAATTGCCAATAAGTAAAAGTAGAACACCAAAACCCAGGAGGTTATATGCAGTGTATAGAACTTCCAACATGGAAGTGGGATATGATCAGCATGGATTTTGTTACCGGTTTGCCTCGCTCATTCCAGAAGTTTGACTCCATATGGGTAATAGTTGATAGACTCACAAAGTTAGACCACTTCTTGCCAGTCAGGAGTGATTATACAGCTAAAGAGTATGCCAAGCTATACCTCAAAGAGATAGTCATGCTACATAGAGTCCCAATCTCCATTATATCTGACCGAGGAGCTTAATCCACTGCAAAGTTTTGGAAGTTCTTCCAAAGGAGTTTAGGGATGCAAGTAAATTTGAGTACAACTTTCCACCCTCAAATAGATGGTCAAGAAGAACGCACCATTCAGACACTTAAAGATACATTGTAAGCTTGTGCATTGGACTTTAAAGGTAGTAGGGTGGATCATTTGCCACTTATTGAACTTGCATATAATAATAGCTATCACGCGAGTATCAAGATGGCACTTTATGAAGCTTTGTATGGGAGGAAATGTAGGTCATCAATTGGATGATTTGAAGTTGGTGAAACCACCTTGTTTGAGCCAGATCTAGTACAATAAGTTATGAAAAAAGTTAAGGTAATACAGCAGCAACTAAAAATAGCCCAAAGTGATCACAAATCATATGTAGATGCTAGAAGAAGAGGACTGGAATTCTCAGTAGGGGATTGGATATTTTTAAGGTGTCTCCAATGAAAGGGATTATGAGATTTGGTAAGAAAGAAAAACTGCATGTTACATAGGGCCATAACAGATTATTAGAAGGTTCAGGTAGGTTGCATATGAACTAGAGCTACCCCAAGAACTTTCAATGGTTCATCAAGTTTTTCATGTATCAATGCTTCAAAAATTCATAGGTGACCCATCACATGTCATGCCTGTTGAAGACGTGCAGGTTACAAAATATCTCACATATAAAGAGGTACCTATTGCTATTCTAGATCATCAAGTTAAGAAGCTAAGAAATAAAGAAATAAAGAAATAGCTTCAGTGAAGGTACTTTGGAGGAACTAGCAAGCAGCAGAAATAACATGGGAGGCCGAGGCCATGATAAAATTAAAATACCCTTACTTATTTGAAGCTAAATAG
The DNA here is from genome assembly GCA_025642045.1 of Solanum sejunctum. Classification (NCBI taxonomy): domain Eukaryota; kingdom Viridiplantae; phylum Streptophyta; class Magnoliopsida; order Solanales; family Solanaceae; genus Solanum; species Solanum sejunctum. The sequence goes on along the minus strand of JAOTQJ010017251.1, from coordinate 7,063 downwards.
GAAGTCCAACATGCAGAATTGGGACACTAATAGGTATGTGTGATTGAATACTTAATGTGTTGTCAAAGGATTGTGTAAGTAAAGATTTAAACTTGGTTAAGCTATACAATTGTGCTAACATTCGAGAAAGAATGTTCCTTAGGGGGAGGATATAACACCCCATATCTTACAATACTAGTACTATGCAAATGAAACATGACAATGGCTTTTAAAATTAGTGCCTACTTTTAAAAGTGCTTGAATCTCATGTTAGAGGGTCATATGTGTGTCTAACGCTTAAGAGGGTCGAGTGATACATGTTTTGAGTCAAATTGAGGAGATCACAACCCTAAACAAAGTGAGAGAATGGAGGTTCTTGTAGGACTTAAGAAGCTACCAGGTGAGTTACCTACTTACTTAGCTTAAATTTGCTAGCTAAACGGAGATGACGCCTGACGTCGAATTTATCCAAGTCCGATTATAAATAAAGTCTGTGTTAAGGGTGTAACTTTAGCCCGTGTTTTAGCATCACAAATGGACTATATTTTCAGAAAAAGAATAATAGAGAAAGGGCCAAAGTACAATAAAACTCACTTGGTGAGTTGGTCCAAAACTAACTAAGAGAAAGAAAACAAAATAGGCAGCAAAGGCCCAACCAATTTGAACCCAATAAGGCCCAAGTGAAAGGGACAAAATGGTACTTTGATTTCTTGATATAATAAAGCTTAAAATGAGAAAGTTAAGTCGATCAAGTTCTCTTTTAAAAGGGGCTTAAAATCAGCTCACTCAAGTCATTCAACTTGAACAAAAAAATCAGATTTTCTTAAGGCTTTCTCTCTACACTTCTTAACATTGTAAAGTAGCCAAAAGGAGCTTTTAGGCTTCTTAAGGAGTCCCTCAACCATGAAGGTAAAGGTAAGTGGTTATATTTGTGTGTTTAGTATGATTTTCGTATGCAAAACAAGAGACTATGTTGGTTATGTCTATGCTGAAATTGTTGGACAGCATGTGTTCCAAAAGTTGTTGTACATTTTTCTTGTTTATTTGGAAGCTTTTCTCCTTTTGATTGGATTTATTATGAAGGGAGGCTACTGTTCTTAATTATTATTCATTCTATAATGATGTATAAAGGTTACTGCACCATTTTTATAGTCCGCCAAAGTAACTTCTTAGATGATATCGTAATTGTGCTCGTAATAGGAACTTGTGGGTTCATTGATTGGGGTCTATGGTCTCACATCCTTCACCTATTTTGAGGACTATTTTTGAACTATTTTCGGACTGTTTGTACATATAAATTTTGTGAGAATAGTTTGGTTGAAGTTGGTAAAATTTTGGAATTGTCAACATCACAATGTAGCGAAGGAAGGTAATGTTATGCCGTCTATTTATGTGTTGCGTAGAATTGTTATATCTTGTGCTTTGTGGACTGTTGTAAGGCTGTTATGGCACTAAAATAGTCTGCACATGATATGTATATGACAATGTGTATTATAAAATACGATTAGGAGTGGAAAGGTTGAAAGAATGCGCTCGAGTTTATAATTACTCACTTGCTGCCCGTATGTTGTTTTTTTATGAGATTGGGCTGTCAAGATGTATCCATTTGTTGTTAATGCTAGTTTTATCACCTACTATATTTTAGATAAATATTTGTAGGAAGGGAAGGTTATCTCGAGATAATAGCGAGGTCGTACAGCGAGGTATGTAAAAGGCTACTTGATTTCATATTATTTGCCATGAAATATAGATCCCTATTTAGCACATAAAGGCACTTACCAACTTCGACACAACTATTAATCATGTCTCCACTCTTTCACATGTTCATATGCTCCCATATATAGTCACCTTTAAATCTGCGTACATACTTGGATACCAAGATAAATAAAGTCATTCTATTAAATAAAGTCCATGTGTTGTTCTACCTCCGATGCATTTTATTATTTGTGTAACCTACTCCTTTCATTATGGTATTATCTTTTATAATTATTTACATGTCATATGTTATATCTACAGTCCTAAAGCTCCAATATTATGACCACCAAGAGAATCATCTCAAAAGTAATTAAAAGATAAAGTATATTGCTTATTGATGAGCGGTAACCTGAGGGGTGGAAGAATGACCTAACCAAGGTTGATCGTATCACAGGGGTAGCCCGAGAGGTTAAAGGAAAAGCCTAGCCAGGGTGGATCCCGATATAGATTTACCACTGATCAGCTAGTCATTTGTATTACATGTTGTGCACAGATTATACAGTAAAGGTGAAATAATAAAAAAATATAAAGTACATGATACTACTATACAACTAAAGGTGGTCTCTTATCCTACACTAGTGCATAGTTTCATTGAGTTGTTACTTCATATATAGTATTTTATGCCTTACATATTTAGTATATTATCTCGTACTGATGTCCCTTATGGCGGACTTGCATTTCATGTTGCAGGTACAGGTGCTAGTAGATCTCCCCAAAAGGAGTACAGGATATCCAGCTGTTGTTACCAAGCTCCAGGTTGCTTCGAAGCTTTGTGTGGCTAGAGCTTATATTTTTGTATTGTATAGTTAGTCGAGGCAGGGCCTATCCTAACCTTTATTAGATACTTTTCCTTATCTAGAGGCTTTATATACTATGTAAACTAAAGTGTGATCATGTCTCATATTTTAGACACCGTGGTCCCAACGACCTAGCCATATGTATTTTTGTTTAGCTTGTTATTACTGTCTACTTTCTTAAAGGCATGTTTAATGTAGAAATCCCTCATAATATGTATAGGAAGTGCATATATATAGGTTGGTTCTCCCGGGCCTTATTGGCAACAGGTGTCAGTCCGCCCTAGTGGGACTTTGGGCGTGACACAATGTGAAATATCAACAATAAACATTGTTCAAAAAAGAGAACTCAAGCTCAATTTCTTCATTTGTTCTGCTAGTGTAGAGTTTTCTTTCATAGAACTCATGCAAGGTAACCATTTCGTCAGACGTTACAAGTCAAGACTGAACTTCATTTTTCCAACATGCTTATTGGTGATTTGGGAGTGGATTGTTGGATGTATTTGGCGCAGGATCCTTCAAATATATAACTTTAGTATCAATTGGATCTTTAACCTTATATTTGAAGCGCGATATACATCAGTGGTGTGTCCCCTCATTCCTGAGTGGTATGTATAAACCTTATTTGGATTATACCATTTAGATTAAGCATTTGGATTGAAAGCAAAAATATGGGTGATATAGCCATCCTCTTTCAATCTTTCATAGAGTTGGGCTATGGGTTCGGCTAGAGGAGTATAGCTTTTGATAGGTCTTATTTCAAAGTTTGGACAATTTCTATAATTTGGTCATTGAGGAGGTAGAGGTGTTTGGAAGTTAGTTGGTTGGGCATGATAAACAGGATATGTAGGTTGTTGATATGGCGGGAGAAGAGTCTGATAGAGGGTAAGTGGTGGATAAAAAGGAGAAGGTGCAGGGTATTGTGTTGTAGGATAGTAAGGAATTGGTGGCGCCCGAATTTGGTGTCTTGTAGGAGCTTTATGTACCATCATTATCGAACCCACTTCTATCTTCTTTCAATTTTCAGACACACCTCTAAACTGCAAGGCTTTGTTAGTAGCTTTTAAAGCCTCCAGGTTGATAATGGTGCCATGTTTTATGCCTTCTTTAATTCTTTCACCCAATTTGATGATGTCAGCAAAGCTCTTGTCTGTCACAAGCATTATTCCATCATAATATTAAGGCTCTTGGGCGCGAATAAGATAATGCTTCATTTGAGATTCCTCCAAAGGAGGTTTAGCTTTGGTAGCTTCAGACCCCCATCTTATAGCATAATCTCGAAATGACTCGCTTGGCTTCTTCTTTAGGTTTTGAATGTAGAACCAGTCTGGTGCATTCTCAATGTTGAACCCAAATCTATCCATAAAATTAAAAGCTAAATCCTTCTATATTGTCCACTTTAGTGAGTCTTATTCTATATACCATGTCAGAGTTTTCCTTGTGAGGCTTCTTATAAACAACTTCATTCTAATCTTTTTATTTTTTCTAACTCCTACCAATTTATCACAATACTTGCGTAGATGAGCCTTGGGATCTCTAATACCATTGTATAGTTCGAATTTTAGAGGTTTGTATCCTTCAGGTAACTCAACGTATGGGTGCGTACACATATCTTCATAGCTTAAGCCAATTACCCTTTACTTTGTTCTATATGTCACATTCGATTTATCAGACTATCCAATCTCTCAGTCAGGGAATTAGTCAGCATATCCTTTTGAGAGGATTCTGATTCATGATATTTATGGATAAAAGGAGTGGTCTTGGCATATATAGGATTATTAGATGATTTCCAGATACATAGGCTTTTAAAATGTTAGTAGTGGACTTAGAAGGCATATCTTGACTGTGGGTAGGATTTTATGGGTGCAGTCTTGGTTCATAAGTTCTTAATTGATATGGATTTTGTAGACTGCAATTTAAAAATTGGGTGGTCAAAGGTGTTATATAAGAAGGGTTGGATTGGATTGGATTTGGGAGGTCGGGTGAATCGATGGAAGATGATATGGGAGGGTGGTTTGAGTTGTAGTAATTGGATCATCCATATTTTTCCCAAAAAGGGTGCTGAGAGAAATAGATAGTCTAGCCAGGTTGCGCATGTTGGCTATTTCGTTCTCCAACTCTTGAATTTTCCTTACTAAAGTTAAAGACAAATCATCAGACTGGATTCCCCTTTCAGAAGTCTCAACCCTTTCGATAACGTTGTTGTCAGTCATTTTTTCCTTCCCTTGATAACTCAAACTTGGGGGAGGAGGAGGAGGTCCTTTTGACTTGGTATGGTAGGCTGGAGTGCGCAAATAGATCAACCTTTGGGAAAGGGGAGACATATAAAATAAAAGAAAAGAAAAATCAAGTTAGTAATATGATAAATAACACAAAAACAATATAGTAATTTGTAAAGTTAGACGGCCTAAATGCAAGGAGACTCATTGAGCCAGAGGTAGGCCTAATACTACAAGCAAGTGATTCATGATAGTTAATCCAAGCCCTAAATTACAAATTGGAGTTTAGAGTTAGAGGAAAGTTCTAAACTCCATTTTAATAATATTTAGGCCAGGATTAAACTGTTGTGACCACATAGACACATAATGTACAGTATTTCATCTTGGAGGGTGATTGGACCCTCTAGACTTAATAGGGTGGCTACTATTATGTAGATTGACCCTCATGGGGCCAAACTACCTAGGGTTTATGCACATGACCTAACCTTTGAGGTGGATAGCTCTATCCTAAGGTTTCTAAAGAGTGAAGTTAGACTCAGACTAGATATTCCTATGTGAGAAGTACGTGGTCCAACGGTAGTAAGATTATCTGTCATTCACCACACAAGCATTTACTCTCTAAAATTTGGATTTGAAGAGAAGTCGGGAGAAGTACAAAGGCACAACATCACCTTAAAAAAAAAGAGGGTCCCAAGTGGGGGAAGATATGAACGGAATGTCAGTTTATTAAAACAGTAACAATTAGCAATTAAGGCATTATTTAAATAAATTAAAGCAATAAATAAAGGGAGGGGGGTTAGATTAGTGGGGAATGTTAGAAGGATAAGGGAAGGGGTGTTAGTAGGATAAAGGAGGGGGTGTTAGAGGGAATAAGAATTAAAAAAAAAGAAACAAGTTAGTAAGGAAATAAAGAATAACGATAAATTAAAGAATAATAATATATTCAGTGTAAACTTATAAATGATGTGTGCAGAGGATAGGACGTATGACATTATGAAATAAGAGTAAAAAAAATTAATCTTTCAATGAAAAATAAATATAATGTAAGTTGGGATAATATGATAAGTTAATATAATTATATTAATATATAGTTGATTTATTAGAGTACTTTAAATGTGAAGAAGATAATAAAAGTAAAGTTGACCTTTCATAAAAACACAATAATAAATTATGAAATAATAGAAGGTTTGACTATTTGAGAGATTTTGGAATATTTAATAGTGAGAAAATACAAATATAAAAGGACAAAAAAGATAAATATAAGAATAATAATGTGGGTTCATTTCAATTGTTAAAATATAAATGAGCCAACAAATATAGACAGTCACATAAGAAAGGATGTTACACACCATTTTAATTCTCAATTATATTACAACTATTCATATATTGCATAAGTTAAATATTAGTTGTGTTTTCTACGCAAAAAGTTCATTTTAAATTTATTAATTTATGAGAATATATATGGGGGGTGTAGGGGGGAGGGCAAAAAAATTAAAGCGCCAAATAATTATTTTAGTGACTTTATGACCAAATGACCATTGGTTCCAAGCATTGATAAAATCCAAATTAATAATTTTAAAAATAATATAATAAATAATTGATTCATTATTTGTATTTAATTAATATTTAAAAATAATAAACAAGTAAATGATTCACTAAAATATTTTGAACATTTTGGATTTTAAAAAACATATGTAAAATGTACCAACATGTTATTTAATCTTTTATTTAATATTTAATGTAGAAAGTTAGAATGAATAAATTGTTAGCATTGGAAAAAGTTATTTATTTATTAATATAATATAAAAATAATGAAGGATAAACATGTAATATATTTGATATTTATAAAATTAAAACAATTATAAATTAATATATCCGCGCAACGCACGTGTACTTATACTTATAAAGAACAACGATAAAAGTAAACAAATAAGACAGGTAAAACAATTAAGGAAAGCAAATAAATCCACATAAAAAGAGGCACATTATGGTTAGAACCTAGAATCTCCAGCGGAGTCGCCATTCCGTCACGCCCCATTTTTTCTCACGAAAAGACAGAAACCTGGACGATGTCATGGCAATGACTCTTTTGGGATTGAAAAATTTGAAGAGACGTCACCTAATGGATTAAGGTGCATTAGGACATCATTTGTCGCAGCCCAACCCCGGGACCATCACTCATGCCGATTAGGCACTTAAACGAATATTAAATCACAAAACCTTAACTTAAAGTCCTAAAAGTCTACCGAAAATTCGGCAGAGTTTTCTCTGTTTTTAGGCCCTATCCTCACCTGCAGCAGCTCCCAGAATATACAA
>JAOTQJ010017250.1:0-54513 GCA_025642045.1 Solanum sejunctum | reverse complement strand
CCAGTGACTTTAAGGTTGTATATATATGCTAGGATCAATTCTTAAGTATTTAAAGTATATTATATGTGATTTAGAGGGATAAGAGATCTTTTACATCAAGTCAAGTCCAAAGAATTTCTAGCAAGTAAGTTTTCGTATGAGTCGATAGATGGGTCAACTTCAAATGACCATATCTCCTAAAGTATAATGAATTAGGTAACCCATAATATATCAAATCAAAGATATTCGATAGCTTTTCCAACGCATCTGATTTCGCATTAATCAGAGTTCGAAGTAGAAAGTTATGATCATTTTAGTGAAGGGGGTGCAGAGCTATCCGAAGGTCCATGCCCAGAGTGCGTCGTGGACCTGACGCGGACCCTCACTAGATGAGTTACTGATGTTTTTTCTTTATAATTTGAGGGTATTTTTATTCTAAAACCTTTGGGGGTCTATTTATGGTTCTAAAAAGCCCAAAACGTCAGTTTTCATAATCAAAAACCCTCTCCTTCACTCTTAAACATGAACACTCAAGAATCATCAAGAAAATCATCAAGTTAGGATTAGCTTCCAAGATTCCTCCTCAAGGTAAGTTATTCTTCATGAATTTCAAGCTACCCAACCTAGATTTCTTTATCTATTCATGAATCTCTAATAGAATCCTAAATCATAACCTAGGATTTCTTGATAAATTCAAGAATCCCAAGAAAGGATTTCTTGATTCTTCTTTTCAAGAATGTAGGGTTCTTCATCAAGAACTCTAAAGATTCTAAGTCAATAACTCAAGAATCAAAGAGCTTTCCTTCAACAAATGATTTCTCTCTCAATTTTGATCGGATGTGAGTGATTCAAAAGGCTAAATTGTATATTTTTCGAGGAGAACACCGGGGAGCTTCAGAAATTAATGTTGGTGCGTCGTTTGAGGTAAAATTTGTTGATTTACTGCTATTTTTAATATATTTCGAAAACTTTAATATGCAATTTCTTCCTCATATTAGATCCGCTTTTGAAATGGTTTTCACCACTGAATTCCATATCATTTGAGAAATATTTTCATGTATAACTTCCAGATTCCAATGATATTTTCTGGCAATGAAATTTCTGTACCATTTTATCCTTTTCACCCGAATTAATTGATTTTAGTGTCATTAGATTCATTATATAATTATGATGCTATATTTGAATAGATTTTGGTGAATTGGAGTGTCATAGAAAGCGAAAAGCTTCAGAATTGACGTGATTCGAGACTTTATACAAGGCAAGTGAATTTCTTAACCTTTGTTAAGTATATAGAACCTTGTGCTTTTTGTGAGGTGTTGAGAATGATTTATGTAGGCTTTGATTGAAATATTTTGAATTGGTTAATTATCCTATGGTGATATTTGACTTGTGAATTAATGATGGAGATATTATATGTGAAATAGTAAATATTTGTTATTGATATCGAAGTAATACTTACATTTAGATATAAATGTGGTTAAGGTTATGATGGTATTGAGATTGACGATATTGCAACATATGTGGTATTGAGCTACCCATTCTTGATTTTGAGATATATGAATTCGTATGGGCATCTTGCACATTTTATTTCCATGAACATGATTATTGCGCATTTACTATGTGTTTGCTGGATGATCCAAGAAAAGAAATGCAAAGCCGAAGGAAAATGGATCTGGATAGTGAAAAAGAATGAGAATTAAAGAGAATGTACTATGATTCGAGGATCATGTCGCACGCTGTGATGAATACTATGATTCGAGGGGTCGTGTCGTACGTCGCGACGGATACTATGATTCAAGGAATATGTCCCATGCTATAACAGATACTATAATTCGAGAGTCGTGTCACACGCCATGATAGATGCATAGACTAGAAGTCCCTCATGGGTCCCGGACTGTGAGACAGCAGGTATGTATCACTAGGACAGACATACATCATTTTATTTGACATTGCATTGCATTAAATTACCTCATTATCATTTATAAACATATGAGTGCTTTTTGTGAAACTTGTGATAGATGCACTTGATCCCTGGTGTTGTTCATATATAATAGTTGGTGTTGTTATTGAGCTATATGCTATGTAGATTATGAACTATTAGGCTGGGGTGATTCTATGCAGGTTGTAGTTGTGGGGGGTTTGGTTGGAGTGTTAGGGGTACCTAAATTCTATATTACTAAATTTTGTGTTTAGTAGTTCACTTGCTGAGTACCGTGTATTTGGTACTCACCCCTTGCTATATTTTGTATGATGCGAGCCCGATCCCTCTAGTCTGACTTTTCTCATTACAGGATCGAGCTTCTGGATTATTCTTAAGGTAGTTGCTTATGTCTTCAGTAGACCTTAAAGGAATCCATTATTATGTTATTTTCTATTTGAGAACTAGACATTTGAGATATGTATTTTATTTGAGAATTCTATATTTAGAGGCTTATACATGTGACACCAGTCCTTGGGATAATTGTAGTTTGGTATTTATATGATTAACTATTGTGTTGGTCTATTTATCTTCTGCAATTATTGTTATGTTTGGATTAGTAAGTGTTAGGCTGACTCGCCTTGGTTGGTTAGGTGAGTGCCATCACGCCTGAATTTCGGGCAGTGACACAATATCTATCCCCCAAACAAGGGCCACTTTTGGTAGCCACCCTCAACTTAGGCTTTTTGCCTTAGTCAAGGTTCACAATGGTCAAGGAAAGACCAGGGCCAATTTCAAAATTTTGCACCAGACAAGGTTTGGTTAGTTAGGTATTTTAGAAAAAATTGGTACATATAAGACTCAAATATTTGGGACAAGGGATAAAACTTCATTTGTTGGTCATTTTAGGATAAAGTGGAATAATTAAAGAACAAAGGCCTAAGATCCCTTCCTGCTCCATTTAATCTACAATCTAGCTTAGAGTAACAGGATAAGTTCTGAATTAGTATAAAATACATGAATCTGGTAAAATAAGCTCACAGTTACATGACATTGCACACATTATCAACAAGAAACTCACAGATCATGCTTCATATCTCAAATTACCCTCACTTATTAGAACATATATTGCCAAACACTTAAACATGCATGGTTGCCATCAAACTACTAATCAAAAAGTTTTAGTGGGTACCATTTTTTCAAAACAAAACATAAAAACATGCTATATATCATAAGTTATAGTGCTATGGTACAAATATTATCTAAATATCCTAGACATGCCGGTTCAACAAAAATAAAATAACTACGAGGAAAAAGAATACAGGCAAGAAAACCTAGGATCAAAATTTAGGGTAGTTATGGATCAAGCTACTAAGACTTCACTAAGGCCTACCTATACCCCATCGAAAAAGATGTGCATTGTTCCCAATGCACAAAATCAAGCAAAAACAAAATATGAGGGCTTAAAAACATACCTGGGTGTCTAAGCGCCGATCTGTGGCTGAGTTTAGCCACCCTCTTCCTGCTGGGTATAGTACTCTGTCCGGAGGGGCCAACACCCTTCGCCCTATCGTGCTCGCGAGCTGACCTCATCTCGTCCTTGTGCCTTGATATCCTCAAGGCTAACGCGAGATCCTCCTCCTCATTCTCCGAGAGCTTTACACATACATTTCTCTTCTCCAGCTCATCACCCTCTAGGGGTCTCTTCTTGTGGGAAGTCTGTGTAGGCTCCTCGAGGTAAATGAATCAAATAGCGGCGCTGGAGATATTAACTCTGGTAGTGTAACTAGCGCCGCAAGTGATGATGTCATATCAACCCTAAGCTTCTCGATCTCTAATTGGACGGATGAAAAATCTGAAGGTCGAGCCTCGGCTAACCTCTTCTGCACCCGCTTCTCAAAGGTAATCGATGTGGGCATCCTCTACAGAAACATGCTCCTAAATAATGGAAATAGTGAATGCCTAAGCTATTGAATAAGGTGAGACAACTAGGCCTCAACATGTGATAATCACTACGCCATAGCCTAGACAGAAGCGGCGAAACATGGACCATGCCCGCTGTAGAAGGCTGTGTAGTAGTGGCCTCTAGTATAGGAGCAAATATAGTAGGACACCAGTCAACAACGACTGCCTCGGGCTGCTGGGGTCTCTCCTTAATAGTAGCAACAATAGTAGTAGTGGTGGCAATCGTCAAACCCTCAGGTTGTGGCTATCGGGCAAACACCTCTGGCATAGAAGAAGGCCATGTCCTTTGAAGTGCCGCTGAGTTCTCATCAGTCTTTATTAGGATGGTCTCTAAGGTTTGCTGGGACTCAACTAGCTAGTCCGGTTGATGAAAGATCTCCACCAGAGACTCTATACAGAGTCTATAAATCAAAATCAGAATTGGGATGGAGGTATCCCTCTTTAGTGCTGACTCATGTATCTGCTCTGCTATGAGTCGAGCCCAATCCATGTCGTAGGCAGCCAAGATGCTGGCAACCAATATCGCATGCTCTAATGTAAGTGTGTTATCTGCCAAGGTCAGCCAGATATGTGATCTAACCATAGGTCACCAAAACTTATCGGGAAAAAAGAGTGAAGCCTTAACGACTGGCTCCATGCGGGTGGTGACCTAAGTATGCACCAGACCCTGCTCAGCAATGTAACCGGTCACCCATCTCAAAAGTGAGGTCCTATGTACCAAATCCTTCATAATCAATGAATTTATGGTCTACCCCAACTTGCGGTCAAACTCTGTTGTAGATCTGGGGGCACGATACTCTGGACCAAAAAGCATATAATGGATTATCTCCTCAGAAATATCGACCTGCCAACCTCTCACCCATAGCTTTGTCAATGTGGGATATTTGAGATGCCTCTTCCCCTTGGGAAGACTGCGCTGAATTGTGCTGCATAAGATGCATAAAAATCCTGCATTAGAATCATGAAGTATCATCGAAGTGAATCCGTCAGCCATGTGAGCCCATAACGTATCATTGTGCCCTTTAGACCTGGACACAACTAGGTCCATCATCTATGATACTGGGTTTCTCATATATGGAACAGGTCGGCTTACCCCACTCCTTGGGCTGTGTGCGCTCCAAGAATATAACCTCCATACCCTTAATGCACCATCGGTGAGTAATAGCATCTAGTGCTGATAAAGAAGATGGTGTAATAGAGGACTCGACATCTCCTCTGTCCTTAGAGCCCTCCTCAGAGCTAGACTCCTCTCTAGATCTAGTCATCTGGGGCATGCTACTCCCAGTCTCCTTACTATCTTCCTCTTCAGATTAGGAAGGACTATCAGCCTGAGCCTAAGTACGAGTAGCTCTTGATGCTGCTGCTCTGGTCTGTGGTATCTCAGCCTCAAGGTCTGATGAGACATCGTAGATCTCTAGTGACCCACTCAGCTGAGGGGTCCGTTCATCATCAATAGGCTTATCTATGAGATTCGTCCTAAAAGCCTCAATCTTTGAGAGATTTTCTTTCGGGGCCATAGTATCTAAGAAATAAACATAAGTGAACCATAATTAGCCCCAAGAATCAAGAAATAAAACGCAAAAACTTAATTGAATTAGTTGTATAAAGGCTCTATGAGAGGCCCTTTAGTAGTCGTAGTGAGAACTACGAGTCATAAAGTGCTCTAGTAGACCAATGCTTTAGAATAATAATAGACACTAGAAAATTGTACGAGTCATAGGTACGACTCACAAATTGGTTTACCAGTCGTAAACTGGGTTTGTATAAAATTCCAGAGAGTAATTGAAACATAGGCAGGGATCTATAGGACTTATCTACAAGTTGTAAAATGATCTACGACTCATAGAAGATCTCGTCTGATAAATAGTTAGATCATTAAGTGTCTAGAATTTCCCACGAGGGGCAATTACGACTCGTAGATTCATCTACGAGTCATAAAAGACTATCGTGAACAACAAATCTCAGATACTTAATTTTTCTATGTCCATCACATGGACCCTAAGAACATATTCAACACTTAAATCTACCAGCATTGAAGCAAGAATAGAAGTACCCAATTATGATAAGCACATAACAACTAATACCCATGATAATTTCAATATAAAAACACCTTATCGAAAATAATTTAGCAGTATCCAATTATTTCAACCTTCACAAGTTCTTTCAAACGATCATGTACCTATAGTGTTGCCCACCAATTCACAAGCAACAATCACTCAATGACATTTAAGCACACTTGGTGAATAATTCAATAGGCACAATAATTATCAATCCCAAAGCCAAATACACCCAATTTCCAAAATTCCTTAAGCAATTCAATCAAGGGTAACCCTAATTTCACATTCACAATTCACCTTCACCAAGAATTTTATGCTTAAATATCAAACTCACCACCATATCAATCACACAATTGAGAACAAAGCAAATTTAAAGGTTAAAATTAAACCAAGAGCTTACCAATAATAATGATGAACTTGAAGAATAGAGAAGGTGAAGTTTCACAAAACCCTTGGTGTAGCTAAAAAACTTGCCGGAAAAGAGGTATTAGTGATGGAAAATTGATTGGAATTTAGAAGGAAAAGGGAAAGAATGGGGAATTTTGGTCAATTAGGTCAAAAGTGGGCTCAAAATAATTTGACCCCTCTTTTATACCTTTATCGGGTCAACTGTTAAAATTACTACTCTTGGGTCTATGAGACCCCCACTATGAGTCGTAGATGGATCTACGACTCGCAAGTCATGGTCTTATATAATCCTCAACACTTAGAAAAATTTCAGAAACTTACCTGAGTTCCACGAACGAAAAATTTTAGAAACTTACCTGAGTTCCACGAACTCCATTCATGACTCGTAGTTTGATGTATGAGTCATAAAGTTGGCACGTGGGTGGAGTGTACAATTATGCCACTCACTATAAATCCTTACGAGATGGTGTTACGAGTCGTAATGTGCAATGCAACTTGTAAACCCAGTCATAGAAACTGAACCTGATACTTTTCTCAGCCAATTTGCTTACTTAGTCTTGTACTTGCATACTCTTCATGACATATACAATTTCCCAAAATGCAACTAACTCATTTCAGAAATAGCAATCAAAACACAACAAAACAACTAAATATGAATCCAAAAACTAAAAAAATGAACCTATAACTATGCAATAACATCAAAAACCTTGGGTTGCCTCCTCAGTAGCTCCTGATTTATTGTCGCGACATGACTTAGGAAAATTGGCTATTAGACTTCACAATTGCCCAAGCCTTACTCTTGAGCTCATCTGGATGCTTCATGGACCGACGAATGTCAAAGACAACTTCTTCATTATTCAATCTAAACCTGAGTGGCCAGCTTCCATATCTACTATAGCTCGTCCTGTGGCTAGGAGTAGTCTTTCCAAGATGATTGGAGCTTTAAAATCAACCTCATAGTCTAGAATCACAAAATCTGCAGGGAATATGAGTTTTTTAACCTTTACCAACACATCATAGAGTATCTGCATAGGTTTCTTCACAATTCTATCCACCGTTAACAACTGCATGTTAGTAGGGGTAGGGGTTCCCAATCCAAGCTTCTTGTATACCGCAAGAGGCATCAAATTGATACTAGTACCCAAATTATATAGTGCCCTTGTGAACTCCATATACCTATAGTGCAAGGTATGGTGAAAGCACCTGGGTCTTCACGCTTTTGAGACAAGGATTTAGTAGTGATAACACTGCAATGTTAAAGCTCTTAAGAAAAATCTAAACTCATAGTGCGCTTCTTGGTAACCAAATCCTTCATATACCCGGGACCACCGAGTAGCTCATCGGGAAAACATCAAGAAACTCATTAACCACCTGAACTGACTTAATAGGAAGGACTTTGGACTCAACATCCCTAACCACACAAGATGATAGAGATAACCCTTGGAAATCAACTTTTGGGCTTTAAGGCAAGAAATGAATCTGCCTTTGACCACCACATCACAACTTTCCCACTCAAGGACGGGTTCATTAGGGAATTGGAATTTAACTCTATGGGTTCTATAATCAATAGAAACATAGTACGCCATGCAACCAATCCATCGCAAGAATGACATCAAAATCCACCATATCTATCTCAATAAAATTACAAGGCAAGATTTTACGCAAAACGAACACAGGACAATTTTTATAGACTTTTTTTTAGCAACAATGGACTCACCAATAGGGGTAGCCACTTCATAAGGCTCATATAATAATTCGGGACTAACATAAAGCTTGTTGACAACAAAAGGAGAAATAAAAGAAAGAGTGGCACCCGGGACTATCAATGCATACATATCAAAATCAAAAACCTTTAACATATCGGTGATGACATCGAGCACCTCATCTACTCCTTGTCTCCCTTGAAGAGAATAGAATCTATTTTACCTTGGAGCACCGCCTTGTTGGCCTCCTCTTCCCTTTGGACCTATATTTCCACCTTGGACCTGTGGATGACCATCTCTACCTTTGTTTTGATCACAAGGACAATTAATGACCTTAGGACCAAATTCACCACAACATAGCAAGCATTAGAGTTCTTCAAACATGGGCCATTATGGTTCCTACTACACTTTTGGGACATTGGGTTAGGCACCACACCACCACCACCTTAGAATCTTCGATTGTCATTAGTAAACCTTCTATTAGGAGAATTGGAAGACCTTTGGCCTTGGAACTTGTGGCCTTGATGAAATCGGCCACCTTGGGACCTTAGGAACCACCTTAAAAACAAGCCCTCTTTGACTTACCACTTCTTTTTTTCTAAGCTTTTCCCCATCTAGTTGTTCGGCATATGTCATGAGGTGTGAGAAATCCATATCACCTATTAGAATGGTGGTACAATACTCTTCATTAACTAAGTTGGACATACCTGACATAAATTTATTCATCCTTGATCTCGGCTGGGCCACCAATTGTGGGCATACTTGGTGAGTTGGTTGAACTTGAGGGCATACTCCCTTGCACTGATAGAACCTTACTTAAGGTTCATAAAATTCATCATTTTATACTCCCTTAGCTCGATAGGAAAGAACCGATTGAGGAATGCGACTTTGAACTCCTCCCAAGGAACAACATCATTATCTCTCCTATCTAACTTCCATTGTGTAAACCAAATTTGAGCCACCCCTTTGAGTTGGTAGGCTGCCAACTTCGCCTTTTTATTCCAATATTGACCCCCATGATGGGTAGAAGCTTGTACACCTCATCGATGAACTATTGGGGATCTTCTTCATTTGGATCCATGGAACTCCGGTGGGTTCATTCTAGTGAAATACCTCACCCTAGAAGCCAGAATGGGAGCATGAGAGGCTTGGAGCCCTTGGTGAATTTGGTTGGTCATAGCACGAGCTAACATCATAATAGCATCCTAGAACTCATCTTGGGCTACCCCTACACCTTGAGAAGCTTGAGGAGCGAGAGGGGCCAGTTGCTCCTCGAGTGTAGGTGTTGATTAAAGGTTTTACCATTGATTTTCCTGCATGATTTTATCTCCAAATTGCATGTTCTTTTACCCCTATTACACACCCCAAGGTGTTTGATGAAATGTTTGGTTATGGTTCCTTGAGGAATTGAAGGTCCAAAGCATGAGATATGATTGAATGATGTTATGATGCTGAAATGAGCTTATGTATATGTTTATTTCTACATGAGATATTGCATTAGAGCCTATGATGAATCCTATATAAAGTGTTGCATAGACCACGCCCGATTTGGGGGGGGGGGGAAAGCCCGGGAACCATGCGAGGGGTTTGTGCTTTATCACCATGGATGTTTGGGGTATGACCATCATCAACCATGCAAGGGGTTTATACCTCGTCACCATGGATGGCGGGTGCAACCACCATCAACTATGTGAGGGGTTTATACTTCGTCACTATAGATGACGGGGTGCGACCACCATCAACCACTAAGGGGCTTATACCTTGGATAACTTGATATTCTGTATGAGCATGAAATACTTAAGCATGATTTACATATGTATTGATCATACATGCCATGTTGCTATAATATGCCTATTGTCTATCGTTTTTACATTTTGGATTATAATACCTATCTCTTATCGCATTCTATCCCACATACTTAGTACATTGAAACATACTAACGCATACTCTTGGCTACATGATACCACCATGTAGGGACTAGTGCTCGAGTTGATCCTCCTCCTCCTCTATGTGGTTAGATGGTGCTACTCCAAGCTTATGGTGAATCCTCAATTTTGAGGACTTTGGTTATGTCTTTCCCCTGTTATCTATGTATTGAGACATTACCTTATGTTATATTTGACTATAAGGGTGAACCAAATTACCTTGTCTTGGACCCCGCTCTTTTTATGTTTTAGAGGTGTACGTTAGACAAAGTGTGTACCATGTATGAGCTTGACTTTTGACTTCGATATTTATGCAAGTTTCCCTTAGTCTCGTTGCCCTTACTTTAATTAAATATGTCCTTTTATACTTCCGCAACCAATGATGTGTGACGATATGTTAAGAGGCTTGTTTAGGGTCCCTTCGGGTTCCTATTTTGCCATGTCACATCAACGCCCTAGGCTTAGGTCATGACAGAAAATGTTCCTTGGAATGCCTAAAATTTTAAATTTCATATATTTCAAAATCCGTATGCGATATCAAAAATCCAACTTCTTATTCTTGTTCAGGGGATCAAAATTAGGGAGAAAAGGGTCTAATCCTGATTTTAGAATAATCGAATCACAATTTCAAATTTTTAAAATTTTAATTTTTCCAGAGATGATCCGCGATAGGTTTACATTGCGGACCTATGTATTTTGTTGCTAGTGAATTCTATCTCAGTCCAAGGCTTTGGGGTCTTGGTCTCTTGGGCCTAAGTATTCCCAACCGTATTTTTACCTATACTTAGCCTTATTTCACCCTCATATCATTCTAAACATTCCCCAATATTCACTGAAAACACTTAGCAATATTTTCACTCCCAAATTCAAGTCCCAAATCCTCATCCCAAGCTAAGCTTCTCCTTCAAGGTTCTTCTTTAAGCTTCAATCTTCATCAAGTTCATCTCTAAGCTAAGGTATGTGGGTTTCTTTCAGGGGTTTCTTTCACCCATAATACCCAAGCCTCCTTTTACTTAAATTGCATGATTTAAAGTTGATTTACAAATGGGGCTTTCTTATTATGTAATTCCATGTACAATTGTGACTGTTTTGCCATGTTTTGAGTTATAAATCTTTGATATATTGTAAGATTTGAGGAGGGTTTTTTATGTATATTTCTTGAGGGTGTTGCAAGGCGTTGATTGATGGTTTTATAATAAATTTTCTTTCTTGATTTCATCTATATAATTCATGGTTTTATACTAGCATTACATACCCTCTAAGTGTTTGATAAAATGTCAGGATATGGTTTCTTGAGGAGTTGAAGGTCCAAAACATAAGATATGATATGAATGACTATATGATGATGAAATGAGCTTATGCATATGATATACTCTATATAAAGTATTGCATTAGAGCATGTCCGATTCAAGGGGATAAGAGCCCGGGTAACCATGTTGGTGGTTTATACTCATCAACCATGTGAGGGATTTGTACTTCGCCACCATGTTGATAAAGTGTGATTATCATCAACCATGTGACGGGTTTATACCATACAACTACCAAGGGGTTTGTACCTTGAATAGCTAGCTTGGTCTCTTCTACACATATGATATCCTATATAAGCATGAGTTATTTAAGTATGATTTACTTAACCATTGATCATATATGCCATATTGTTATATTATTCCTATTGATTAATATTATGCATTTTGTCTATGATGCCTAATTCTTGTTGCATTGCATCCTACATACTTAGTACATTCAAATGTACTAACATATACTCCTACATGATATCACCATGTAGGATTTGGTGCCCAAGTTGATCATCCTCTTCCTCTATGTGGCTAGTTCGGTGCTACTCAAGCTAGTTGGTGAGTTCTCCACTTCGGGTACCCTAGTCTAAGTTTCTTTTATTATGTATTGGGACACTTTTCTTTATGTTCTATTTTGACTACGAGGCTGATCCTGATTACTTTGTCTTGGCCCCCACTCCTATCTATGTATTAGAGGTGTTATTGGATGTGCTATGTATCTATGTTATGAGCCTTGACTCTTTTGTCTCTTGATTATGATGTTATGCAAGCTTTTCCCTTATTCCCTTCCCTTTGTTTTCCAAACTTTTACATGTTACTTAAGTATTAGTCTCTCTCTGCTAGTCCCATTTCCCTTTGTTAAGTTTCTTGTGTTGTTTTACATTTCTTCCATGACCAAGTATGTGTAATGATATGCTAAGAGGTTTGTTTGGACTTCCTTCAAGTTCCCCATTCGCCGATCACGCCTAGGCTCTATGCTTGGGTCGTGAGATCGGGTATGCCAGCTCTCCTTAGTCTCCCTCTTGGAATCAACATGATCTATAATAGCAAGAGCATTCATTAGGGCAGAAGCCTTCTACTCACATCTAAAGCACGATATAGACCATGAAGAAGTGAAACATTTCCTAAAACATCTCATAGCCTCTCATTCATAGTTATGGTGCACTTCACAACCATGAATAAGACTATAATCGACGCGATGTGTTGGATATCGAGGACCATTAATAACCTAATGCTCTGATACCAAGTTTGTCACGATCCAAGCTAGGGCTTATATGCGACATGGTGAATACGAACCCGAAGGATCCCAAACAAGCCTCTTAGCATATCAATCATACATTCTTGGTCATGGAAGCAAGTAAACAATAACAAGAGATAAAATGAAAAGGGAAGCGGGACAAAGGGAAGTCTTTGATAATCATTAAACATTCAAGAGTCAAGCTCAAAGCATAAATATATCAAATGTTGCAACAACACCTCTAACATAGATTGGAGTAGGGGCTAAGACACTTTCTGGGCTCACTCTCATAATAATAAGTGTTCAACAAAAGAAGTCTCAATACGTAGGAGTGGTAGTAAAGATAGCATCCCTGAACTCGAGGACTCACCGAAATTTGCTTCAATGGATCGTACTATCCACGTGGAGGCTGATCAAGTGGTGCTCTGGTCCCTACATGGTAATATTATGTAGGCATAAAGTATGCTTTAGTATGTTTGAATGTACTAAGTATGTAGGATGCAATGCAACAAGACATGTCAAAATGCATAATCATAAGCAATGGATAGGTATAATATCAATATGACATACATGATCAATGCTAGAAGTAAAACATGCTTGTAAATCATATAACTTGCAAAATATATATTACATGTGTGGAAGAGACCATAACCAATATAGACCAAGCGAATTACCACTTGGAATCCAAGGCATGTCACCCCATTGGAAGGTGATTGAGGTATAGACCCCTCAATAAGGTGAATGGGCATGTCACCCCCTAACAAGGTGGTCGAGGTATCCACCCCTCAACATGGTGATTAGGCATGTTACCTCCCAATAAGGTGATCGAGGTATCCCCTCCAACTTGGTGATTGGGCGTGTCTCACCCCCAACAAAATGATTGAGACATGTCACCCCCTCAATAAGGTGATTGGAAATTAGCATGACCCAAGCCTAGGGCCTAGACATGACATGTTCCCCTAAGCAAGCCCTTGAGAACATCATTACACATCCTTTATCACGGAAGAAATAAAATAGCAAAAAAAGAGTAGAAATAGGGATAACGGGGGCTAAGCGACATCATTCATATCATTACAACAAGAGTCAAGAGAGAGTCAATGCTCATAACATTACACATGATATGTCCAACAACACCTCTAATATATAGATAAGAGTAGGGGCCAAGATAAGCAATCGAGCTCACCCTCATAGTCAACATTTACATAAAAGAAAGGTAGTTCTAGGACATAGTAAGAGATCATAAGCGACATCTCTGAAATGGAAGATTCACCAACAAGCTTGAGTGGAAGTGTACTAGTCACGTGGATGAAGTTGCTCAAGTGGGGCTTTGGTTCCTACATGGTGACATCATGTAGGCATTGATTATACGTTAGTACGCTCGTATATACTAAGTATGTAGGATGCAATACAACAAGCAATAAGTATCATAAACAAAATGCATATCATAGAAATGAATAAGCATATAGCAATATGACATGTATAAATTACACTTGAAGTAAAATGATGCTTATATAGAACATAATACATGTGTAAGGAGTGACCATTCTTAGTGCAATCCAAGGCCTACCACTTCCTTGGAGAGGCGCATGAGGTACAAACCCCTTCATGAGATTGATAGAGTATAAACTCCTCAACAAGATTGATGGGTACAAACTCTAATAAGGTTGCACGGGCCTCCGACCTCCCGAGCAAGGCGACCAAGGTATAAACCCCTCAATAAGGTTACCTGGGCCTATAAGTACCCAAGTGAGACTTGGTTATCCCCAAGACTATAGAGATAATATCATATACATGCATTCCTTTCATAATCATATACATGTATTCCTTTCATCATCATAAAGTTATTTAACTTATAAGACATTTATTGGACCTTCAATTCCTCAAGAATCCATAACCAGATATCTTATCAAACACTTGGCGGGTATGTAGTACTAGTGTAAAACTATGCAATTCAAGAGTGTTATTATGTTAGAAAATCCAATGTCAAACCATCAGTAGACACTTGGTAACACCCTCAAGCAATATACATCAATACCCTTTATCAAATCTCACAATAAATCTTAGATTCATAGCCTAAAACATAATAAAACTGTCACAATTTCATAAACCCCAACATAGTGTGCAGTGAATTTCATAATGATTAAAACCCATGAGTAAATCAACTTTAAATCATGCAATTTAGAGTAGAAGGAAGCTTGGGTATCATGGGTGAAAGGAAACTAAGAAAGAAACCCACACACCTTAGCTTTGGAGATTAACTTGATGAAGATTGGAGATGGAGACTTGAAGCTTGAATGAGAACCTTGAGATCCGGATGAGTTTGAGACTTAAATTTAGGAGATGAAATATTAGCTAAGTGTTTGCGTGAGTATTGGGAAATCTTTTGAATGATATGAGGGTGAAATATGGCTAAGTATAAGTCTTTTCATGTTTGGGAACACTTAGGCTAAAGACTTAAAAGCCTTGGACCAGATTTGAAAAACTGCCAACAAAATGTATTGTGGCGCGCCCTTGGTGTGTCGCGCCGGGTGTGTGAAAAGCTCTCTGGAAACATATTTTAAGATTTTTGAATTTTGATACGGTTTGTCTTAAATCAGGGTTAGAACTATTCTCACCCATTTGACCCCCCTGAACAAGAATATGAAGTTAAATTTTTAATATCACATATAGATTTTGAGATATATGCAAATTATGGTTCCAGGCTCTTCTGAGGTACATTTTCGAGCACTTTTTGTGGTCGTTTCAATATCTCCCCCTTGGAAATATTCATCCCCAAATTTCAAAGAAACATATATGAGATATGCAAACATGACAATTTCAGCCACATAAAGATGCAACAATGCACTTAAACATCATTTCAAAAATCTCATCATAAGTGTAAAGTCATTATGAACTTGTCAATTTAAACATAAATGTATGCATATGTCATGGACTGAACTTAGACTTGAAATTATATAAGGGACTTAGATTGATACCTTATGCTTGATTGGAGTGGAAAAGATAAGGATATCAATTCTGCAAGTCCACTTCGGCCTCCCAAGTAGCACTTTCAACTTGTTGATTCCTCCAACAGACCTTAGCGGAAGCCATATCCTTGTTCCTCAAACTCTCCACTTATCTATCAAAAGTCTGAACCAAAACCTCTTCATAAGTCAAATTATCTTCAATAACACCCATAACATCAAGAGATACAATAGCATTAGGGTCTCCTACACATTTTCTAAACACGGATACATGAAAGACCGGATGAACCAATTCCATCTCTCTAGGAAAATCTAACTCGTCGGCCACCTTCCCAATCCTTCTCATCACCCTATAAGGGCCCATATATCTAAGGCTCAACTTGCCCTTCTTACTAAAATAGACCACACCCTTCATGGGTGACACCTTCAAATACACCCAATCACCCACTTTGAATTCAAGGTCCCTTCTCCTCACATCGACATAAGACTTTTGGAGACTTTGGGCTATTTTTAACTTTTCTCTAATAATCTTAACCTTCTCAAGAGCCTTGTAACGAGATATGGTCCCAACATATCCACCTCTCCAACTTCAAATCACCCAACCTATGATCTACAACGTCTACCATAGAGATCCTCAAAAGGAGCCATACTAATAATAGAATGATAGCTATTGTTATAAGCAAACTCAATCAGTGGATGGTGATCATCCCAACTACCCTTGAGCTCCAATACACAAGCCCAAAGAATGTCTTCAAATGATTGGATAGTCCTTTTGGCTTGGCTATCCGTTTGAGGGTGGAAGGCTGTACTAAGCTTAACCTTTGTACCAAGACCCCTTTGAAAGATCTCCAAAAATGTGAAGTAATTGAGCACCACGATCTGATATGATGGATTAAGAAACCTCATGCAATCTCACCAAGTTATGGATGTACAACCTACTATACTCTTCAGCCCCATATGTGGTCTTAACCGATAGAAACTGAGCCGATTTTGCCATCCTATCCACAACCACCCAAATGGAATCAAAACCCTTCCTAATCATGGGCAACCCAACTACAAAGTCCATAACTAATATCTTCCCACTTCGAAGTAGGAACCTCTATGTCTTGGGTTAGGCTACCCGACCTTTGATGTTTGGCTTTGACTTGTTGATAACTATGGCAACCAGACACAGATTTTTAAATATCGTTCTTCATGCCTCTCCACTAATACACCTCTATCAAATCTCTATACATTTTAGTAGAACCGAGGTGAATAGAATAGGAATAACTGTGAGCCTCATCAAGAATTCTCTCTCTCAAGACATCAACACAAGGCACACACAACCTCCCTTGGTATCTAAGTGCACCATCTCCCCCTTGGGACAAAATATCCCTTCCCATCACTAACCAAAGCTTTCAATTCCAAGAAGAAGGGATCAAGATCTTGCTTCGTATTGACCTCCTGAACCATTGAAGATTTAGAACCATCAACAACAACAACAACACCATTACCCACTTCTCCTAACCTAACTCCCAATCTAGCCAAATGATAGACCTCTCTAGCCACCTCCTTATTACCATCATCGACATGGGCTAGGCTACCCATGGGCACCCTATTCAAAGTATCTGCCGCCATATTAGCCTTACCCGAATAATAATGCACACTCATATCATAATCCTTAAGAGGTTCTAACCATCTCCTTTAGCTCAATTTAAGATCTTTTTGAGTGAAGACATATTGGAGACTCTCATGATCAGTGAATACATCAACATGCACCCCATATAAGTAATGATGCCAAATCTTTAATGCAAATACAATGGTAGTTAATTCAAGATCATGCGCAGGATAATTCTTTTCATTCACTTTGAGTTGCCTAGAAGCATAGGATATCACCTTACCCTTTTGGATTAGAACATAACCCAAAACAACTTTAGAAGCATCACAACATACAACAAATCCCTCTAACCCTTCTGGTAGTGACAAAATAGGAGCCGACACAACCTTATCTTTTAATTTTTGGAAGCTCCTCTCACACTCATCGGTCCTCACAAACTTGGCCTTCTTAGTAGTCCATTTAGTCATGGGGGAGGAAATAGAGGTGAACCCATTCATAAATCCCTGATAATAACCTACTAAGCCTAAGAAGCTCCTAATATCTAGACGGGATCAATGGTCTAGGCTAATATCTAATTAAATCCATCTTTTTAAGATTCACCTTAATGCCATCCCCCGATACCACATGACCTAGGAAGGCAACCTCCTTCAACCAAATTTCACATTTCTCATACTCAGCATATAACTTCTCTTCCGTCAGTCTTTGCAACACAACCCTCAAAAGAGCCCTATGCTCCTCCTCACCACGAGAATCGATCAAAATATCATTAGTAAATACCATAACAAATGAATCAAGGTAGGGTTTGAAGATCCTATTCATAAGGTCCATAACGATGGCTGGTGTGTTGGTCAACCCAAAAGACATCACAATAAACTCATAATGTCCATACCTAGTCCGGAAGGCTGTCTTCGGAATATCACACTCCCTCACATTCACTTGATGATACCCTAACCAAAGATCGATCTTAGAGAAATGGCTAGCCCCTTGAAATTGGTCAAACAAATCATCAATCCTTAGAAGTGGATACCTATTCTTGCTGGTGACCCTATTAAGTTGCTGGTAGTCAATATACATTCTAAGGGACCCATCCTTCTTTCTCACAAATAACACCGGTGTACCCTAAGGTGATTAGCTAGGCCTAATATATCCTTTCTCCAATAAGCCTCTTAATTGTTCCTTCAACTCCCAAGGGCCATATGATAAGGGGGAATATAAATGGGTTGAGTATTGGGAAAGAGATCTATACCAAAATCTATTTCTCTTTCGGGAGGAACACCAAAAAGGACATTTGGAAAGATATCAAGGAACTCATTTACAACTGGAACCGAGTCTATGGGAAGGACCTTGGACTCCACATCCCTAACCCTCACAAGATGGTAAAGACATCACTTATAGATCAACTTACAAGCTTTAATACAAGAGATGAACTTACCCTTGACCACCACATCATGACTCTCCCACTCAAGGACAGGTTCATTTAGGAATTGGAACTTGACCCTATGGCTTTTACAATCAATAGAGGCATAGTATGTATGTAACTAATCCACCCTAAGAATGACATCAGAATCAACCATATCTAACTCAACAAGATCACAAGGCAATATTTTATGCAAGATGCAAATGGGACAATTTCTATAGCCCTTCCTAGCAACAATAGATATACCAATAGAAGTAGATACCTCATATGACTTACACAACCACTCTGGATCAACATGGAATATTTTGGAAAAAAGGGGGTAAAAAAGGGAAGAGTGGCACCCTGATCAATGAATACATACACATCAAAACCAAAGATTTTTAATATATTGGTGACGATATCGGGAACCTTCTCAACCCTTTGCCTCCCATGTAGAGCATAAAACTGATTGTGCCTTGGGGAACCACCTTATGGACCACCTCTCCCCAAAGAAAATACATTATCACCTTATGGAAGAACCTTCTTACCCTTGTTGCGATTTCAAGGGCAATCCATCACCTTATGCCCAACTTCCCCACAACCATAACAAGCATTTGTATCCCTCAAGCATGGTCCACTATGCCCCCTACCACATTCTGGACACCTACCATTAGGAATCACACCTCCAACACCTCGAGCCCTTGGAAAATCATTGGCAACCCTCATATGAGAAGACCCTTAGCGTTGATAGAACTGTCCACTCTTTGGAACTTTCCCTCAAAATGGGCCCTCTTGGTCTAATGACCCCTCTTCTTTCTTAATTTCTCCACCTCCATTTGTTCGACCTAGGTCATTAAATATGACAAGTCCATGTCACTAATCAACATGGCAGACCGACACTTCTCACTAATCAAGTTGGAAACACCCATCGTAAATTTGTTCATCCTAGATCTTGAGTCGGCCACCAAAGTGGAGCATATTTTAAAAGTTGATTGAACTTGAGGGCATACTCCCTCACACTCATAGACCTTTGTATGAAATTCATAACTTCCACCAACTTAGCTTCCCTAAGTTCAAGGAGAAAGAATTGATTAAGGAAGGCCACCTTGAACTCCTCCCCAAGAACCACACAATTGACTCCCTTCATTTTTTTTCCATTGATTGTACCATATTTGTTCTACCCCTTTGAGTTGGTAGGCCGCCAACTCCACCTTATCCTGTGACTTCACACCTATGATATCAAAAATCTTATAGACCTTATCAATGAACTATTGAGGGTCCTCACTTACCTTAAATTCTAGGGGATTTATTCTTATAAAGTCTCTCACCCGAGATGCCATTGTAGGAGCATGAGGGTATTGGTCCCCTTGGTTGGATTGATTATCCACAACTTGTGCAAGCAAAGTGAGAGCATCCTCAAGCCCTCAATTAACCAATTGGTCCTCGGGTGTGCGGGCTCTTCTCCCTCTCGTGTTGGACATGATCTAGCATAGCAAAGAATAATCATTAGGGGCAAAAACCTTACTTCAACTTCTATAGCATGACATAGAGTAAGAAGAAGGGAAACGTTTCCTAAACACCTCATAGCTTTTAGGTCATAGTTGTGGTGTACAACACAACTATGAACAAGACTCTAATCGATATGGTGTGTTAGACTTTGAGGATCTAACAACCTAGTGCTCTAATACCAAGTTTGTGATGACCCAAGCCTAGGGCCTAGATGTGACTTGGCGCAAGGGGAACCTTAAGGGACCCCAAGCAAGCCTCCTAGAACATCATTACACATCCTTGGTCATGAAAGAAATAAAGTAGCAACAAAAGAGTAGAAATACGGATAATCAAGGATAAGGGACATCATTCATATCATAAAAACAAGATTCAAGATAAAGTCTGAAATGACCCCAAAAAGTGCCTGAAAATGTGCCTCAGAAGTGCCCAAAATCATAATTTCCGTATATCGCAAAATCTGTGTGTGATATCAAAAATTCAACTTATATTCTTGTTTAGGGTGTCAAAATCAGGGTAAAAGGTTTTAACTCCGATTTTTAGAGCTAATGGTTCACAATTTCAAATTTCAAAATGACGATTTCCTGAATGGTATCGGCGTTTGGGGTGCGACGCGCCCTAGTATATTTTGCTGTCAAGTTTTTTAGTTCAATCCAAGACTTTTAAGTCTAGGGCCTAGGCCTTTCCACATGAGAAAACACCTATACTTAGCCATTTTTTACCCTTATATCATTTAGAACATTCTCCAATACTAACATAAAACACTTAGTCTTATATGTCTCTCAAAATTCAAGTCTCAAAACCCTCTTCGGACCTAAGGATTTCCTCAATAGCTTCAAGTCTCTATCTCCAATCTTCATCAAGATCACCTTCAAAGCTAAGATATGTGGGTATCTTTAATGGGTTCCTTTCGCTGATGATGCCCAAGCTTTCTTTTCTTAAAATTGCATGATTTAGAGTTGATTTATTCATGAGTCTTATTTATTATGAAAATCACTAGACACTATGTTGGGGTTTATGAAATTCTGACTGTTTTACTATGTTTGGGGCCATGAATCTAAGGTCTATGGTGAGGATTGATGAAGGGTCTTGATATATATTGTTCGAGGGTGTTACCAAGTATCTATTGATGAATTTACACTAATTTTTCTAGCATGATTTCACTCTTGAATTGCATGATTTTATACTAGCATCACACACCCTCTAAGTGTTTGATAAAATGCCCGGTTATGGATTAATGATGAATTGAAGGTCCAATGTATGTCTTATAGGGTGAATGACTGTACGATGATAAAATAATGATGGTATGATAATGGAAAAGAAATGGATGTGTATAAGGATGAAAGGAGTGTGTGTGTATATATATATATATGATATTATCTCTATATAGTGTTAGGGTTGACCAAGCCTAGCTAGGGGGGTTGTAGCCCTAGGTAACCTATCTAGGGGTTAGTACCTTGGTCACGTACCTCAGGGGGTGGTTGGCCCAGGTAACCTTATTAGGGGTTGGTACCCATCAACCTTGATGGAGGACTTTTACTTTGTCAACCTCGATGGGAGGTTTGTACTCCATCAACATCAGTGGGGGGTTTGTACTCCGTCAACCTTATGAAAGGGTTCGTACCTCATGCACATATTCAAGGGGGTGGTAGGCCTTGGTTTGAACTATAATGGTCACTCCTTATACTTGTATTATTTTTTTATAAGCACGATTTTACTTCAATCATCATTCATACACATCATATTGTTAGTATGCTATTCATTGCTTATGGCTATGTATTTTGCTTATGATGCCTATCTATGTTGCACTGCATCTCACATACTTAGTACACTCAAACATTCTAATGCATACTCTATGCCTACATGATATTACTATGTAGGAACTAGATCTCCCATTGATTCTCTTCGTGGCTAGATGAATTATTCAGTTAGCTTATTGTGAGTCCTCAAGTCCGAGGATGATATCTGTCTTTTCTTAAGCTTATGTTTAGACTATGTCTTGTATGTTTGGATTACCTATTGCTATTATCATGAAGGTGAGCTTAGTTGCTTGTCTTGGCCCTCACTCTTATCTATGTAGTAGAGGTGTTGTTGGACATGATATATATCTATACTATGAGCTTTGATTCCCTTATTTCTTGATGTTTATGGTATGGAAGTTCACCCTTAGTCTCATTTCCTCTTGTTTACATTTATGTCTTATTCTTATTTCAATTGCTTCTGTGACCAAGGATATGTAATGATATGCTATGAGGCTTATTTGGGATTCCTTCGGGTTCCCCATTCGTCGATCACGAATAGGCCCTAGGCTTGGGTCGTGAAAAAGATGGTATCAGAGTACTAGGTCTTTAGATCCTCGGAGTCCAACACACTGTGTCAATTAGAGTCCTATTCATGGTTGTGAAGTGCACCACGACTATGAATGGGAAGCTATGAGGCATTCTAGGAAATGTTTCACTTTTTCATGATCTATGTCATGCGATAGAGATAGGTCCCCTAGGGCTTATTGCTAATCCCTAACTGTTACATTACATGATGTCCCAGGCTACTTAGGATGGTGATTTGGCAAAGGCAGAAGCTCGCAATGCTTTATGGGTTTTGGGCAAAGTGGCAAAAAGGTTAGCAACTCTCCTCTATCAATAAGTGAATGCTCCTAAGACTCCAATTGGTAAGCGGAGAGGCGATGAGGCCAAGAGGGCCCGTATTGAAGGAAAGTTCTAAAGTCTCAAAGATAAAAGTAGTTTGGTGCCTTATGCTAGTTGCCTAAAATTTGGTAGGTGCCATGATGGCTCATTCTTTGAGAGGTACCGTCACTTGTTATGATTGTGGAAAGTTGGGTAATAAGGTGAAGGATTGCCCTCATAAACACAATAAGAGTGAAGGAGTTATTGGTGGGATTACTAATCCTAAGATTCAAAGGTGTGGAAAGTACCATAGTTGCCCATGCTTGATGAAGACCAATACTTTTTATGGGTGTGGTAAAGTGGGTCACAAGCGAATGAATTGTCCATTTGTTCGAAGGAAGTCTGAAGATGGTTGACCTTAGGATCAAGGTGGTCATGTTAATCTAGTGGCTCAAGAAGAGGATAAGGTGCCCGATATTGCTATCGATATGTTAAAATTTCCTTTGTCTTTGATGTGTTTGCATTGAGGGGCCTGATGTGCGACTATGTCTTTCAGTATTCTTTGGTTGCTGGTGGGTTTCATGTGTGTCCTGAACTCTCTTTAGTGTCTATCTCATTGGTGAGCCTATTATTGTTTAAAAGTTCATAGGTATTGTTCTGTGTTTATGTTATATTAGGTCTTTCCTTGTGGCTTGTTGGGTGGGTGTGGTGGATTTTGATTCTATGCTTGGGATAGATTAGTTGTATTGGTGTTGAGTTCCCATTAAATGTAGGGCTCGTAGAGTCATATTCTAATTCCTTATTAAATCTGTCCTTGAGTGAGGACTTGTAAGGTGGATACGAAAGGGTAAGCCAGTTTCTTATCTTAAGGTGTAATTGATCTCTAAGGGTTGCCCCATGTTGTTATTGCATAGGGTCTTGTCTTGTGATTTTGGTTAAACATAGTTTATTAGGTTAGAGGTCTTGAGGTGGTTCGAGTACTTGCATGTTGTGGCTTTTTTGATTGTAGAACCCGTTAGGTTGTAATATGATGGGTAAGAATAGTCGATCTATATGGTAAACTATGATGGGTTAGTCACTTCTCTAAGCTTGATCTTTGGTTCGGGTTTTTTTCCAAGTGATGATGAGTATAAGTGATATCCCTAAGTGTCTTTTTAGATTGAGTGAGCCTTTTGAGTATGTTGGAGTTGTTTGGTTGGCTTATGCTCCAACTACATTTATGGGTTCCATGAATACGGTCTTTAGTCCAGACCTTATTATGCTTGTGGTGGTCTCTAGTGATGAAGTATGGATTTATTTAGAGCTTGTGAACCATTTGGGGGTAGTGTTGCAAATCTTGGGTAAGAGGAGTTGTATGCTAAGTATATGAAGTGTGAAATATGGTTAAAGGAGGTTACCTCCCTAGGTCACGTGGCATCCGAGGATGGTATTAAGATTGATCCTAAGAAGACGTATGTGATTAGAAATTGACCTAGACCTTTGACTCCCATAGACATTAGGAGTTTCTTGGACTTAGCGGGTAACGACTGGAAGTTTTTGAATGGGTTCTCTTCTATTGCTTCTCCAATGACTAAGTTGACCCAAAGGAAGGATAAGTTGTCTCCGCTCCTATCTTATCCCCACTGAATGGGGTGGAAGGGTTTGTTTTGTATTTTCACCCGTATTGGTTTGTGTTGTGTGTTGATGGAAGGTGATCAGGTGGAAGTCTATCCCTTTAGATAATTTGAGATGCATAAGAAGGATTGTCTTATCCATGACCTTGAGTTGGCCGCTGGGGCTTTTGCTTTGAAAATTTGACGTCATTGGTTATATGGGGTACATATCGGTATGGTTACCGTTCACTAGGGTTTTTAATATGTGTTCAGCCAAGGGATCTTATCTTGAGACAAGGGAGGTAGTTAGAACTTCTTAATTATTATGATTTGAGTGTGCATTATCATTCCAGTAAGACTAGTGTTGTGGTGGATGCTTTGAGTAGTGTGCCTATAGTTAGCCTAACTCATGTCGGTGGTGCTAAACAAGTGGCTTAGGAGGTACATTGGTTGTCTATGTTTGGGGTTAGGTCGTAAGAGGTTGATAATGGTGGTGTTATTGTTTTTGATGGTTCTAAATCTTCATTGGTTGATGAGGTAAGAGCAAAGCAAGGTCTTGATCCCTCCTTATTAGAATTGGAGGCCTTGGTGAAAGTGGGCAAGGCGGAGGTTTTCTCCCAAGGGGGAGATAAAGCCCTTAGGTACCAAGGTAGGTTCCGTGTACCTTGTGTTGATGGATTGATAGGAAGGATCCTTTATGAAGCCCATATTTCTTCTTATTCTATTCCCCCAGTTCTACCAAGTGTATAGAGATTGAGAGATGTGTGTTGGTAGGGAGGCATGAAGAAGGGCATTGCCAAATTTGTTATTGATTGTCATAGTTATCAACAAGTCAAAGCCGTGCATCAAAAGCTGGGTGGAGTAACCCAATTAAAGATCACTACTTGGAAGTAAAAGGAAATTAATATGGATTTTATGGTTGGATTACCCAAGACTAAAAAGGTTTTGATTCTATTTGGGTCGTGACGACATTAGTTCACTTTTTATCGGTTAAGACTATTTATGGTGCTAAAGAGTATGCTAAATTGTACATTCATGAGCTAGTGAGATCATTTGAGGATATGATTAGGGTTTGTGTATTGGAGTTCAAGAGTAGTTGGGATGATCATCTTCCATTGATTGAGTTTGCCTACAACAATAGCTACTATTCTAGCATTTGCATTGTCCCTTTGAGGCTCTCTATGGTAGATGATGTAAATTACCGGTTGGGTGGTTTGATGTGGGAGAGATGGCTTTCTTGGGTCTGTAACTGATTATGTGTGCTATGGAGAAGGAAAGATTGGTTAAGGAAAGGGTAGAAATGGTCCAAAGTCGTCAAAAATCCCAAACTGATATGAGGAGGGGAGATTTAGAGCTCAAAGTTAGTGATTTGGGGTAATTGAAGGATTCACTCATGAAAGATATGGTTTGTCTTGGTAAGGAGGGAATTGAATTCATGGTTTGGGATACTTCATAGTGTTGAGGAAGATTAGTGATGTTGCATACAAATGGGAATTGCCTTGGATAAGGATATGGTTCATCCAGTTCTTCATGTTTCTAGGTTGAGGTGGTGTGTTGGTGGTTCAAGTGTTATAGGAATCCTTGAGGTTGTGGATGTTGTGGGGGATTATTTGACATATGAAGAGGTCCGGTGGAGAAGTTGGGTGAATATGAGTAAAGGTTGATTTGTGAGGGTGTATGTTTGCCAAGGCCCATTGGGAGAATTGTCTAGTCGATAGTATCTCTCGGGAGCCAGAGTATGCATAGAGGAACAATATTTGTAACTCTTTCATTCTATTCAATCTTATGTAACATGTCAAGTCCTTTTATGATTCCAAGTGTTATGTTTCAGCCCCTATGTCATTGCATATGTTCATGTTTAAATTGAGAAGTTATGATGATTTTACACTTATGACAAAGTTTTTGAAATGATGTTTAATTGAATTGTTGCATCTCCATGTGGGCTGAAATTTTTATGTTTGTGCATCTCATATATGTCTCTTTGACATTCAGGGATGAATGTTCCTAAAGGGGAGACATTGAAATGACCCTAAAATGTGCCCGAAAATGTTCCTAAAAAATTCTCAAATCGTAATTTTTCATATATCTCAAAATCTATGCGTGATATTGAAAATTTGACGTAATATTCTTGTTCAGGGGCTCAAAATTAGGGGGAGAAGGGTCTAACCCCGATTTTAGAGCAAATGAATCACAATTTCAAATTTCAAAGTGACGATTTCCAAAATGGTATCCGCGTTTGGGGCGCGATGCGCCCTAGTATATTTTGCTGTCCAGTATTTCAGTTTGGTCCAAGACTTTTTAAGTCTTGGCCCTAGGCCTTCCCACACAAGAAAATACCTATATTTAGCCATTTTCACCCTCATATCATTCAAAACATTCCGCAATACTTACTCAAACACTTACTCTTATATTTCTCTCAAAGTTCAAGTATCAAAACCCTCTTTGGATCTAAGGATTTCCTCACTAGCTTCAATTCTCCATCGCCAATCTTCATCAATATCATCTCTAAAGCTAAGTTATCTGAGTTTATTTCTTGGGTTCCTATCACCCATGATGCCCAAGTTTCCTTTTCTTAAAAATTGTATGCTTTAGAGTTGATTTACCAATGGGTCTTATTTATTATGAAAATCACTGCACACTAGGTTGGGGTTTGTGAAATTGTGGCTATTTTACTATGTTTGGGGCCATGAATCTAAGGTGTATGGTGAGTATTGATGAAGTGATCTTGATGTATATTGTTTGAGGGTGTTAACAAGTATCTATTGATGACTTTACACTGATTTTTCTAGCATGATTTTACTCTTGAATTGCATGATTTTACACTAGCTTTACATACCCTCTAAGTGTTTGGTAAAATATCCGGTTATGGATTCTTGAGGAATTGAAGATCCAATTTTTGTCTTATGGGGTGAATGACTATATGATGATGAAATGATGATGGTGTGATGATGGAAAAAGAATGGATATGTATGATGATGAAAGGAGTGTGTGTGTGTGTGTGTATGTGTGTGTGTGTGTGTGTGTGTGTATGTGTGTGTGTGTATGTGTATATATATATATATATATATGATATTATCTCTATATAGTGTTGGGAATGACTAAGCCTAGCTCGGGGGGTTGTAGGCCCTGGCAAACTGTCAAGAGGTTGGTACCTTAGTCACTTATCTCGAGGGGTGGTAGGCCCTAGTAACCTTGTTGGGGGTTGGCACCCATCAACCTTGATAGGGGGTTTGTACTCTATCAACCTCATGAAGGGGTTTGTACCTCATGCGCCCATTCAAGGGGGTGGCAGGCCATGTCTTGCACTATAATGGTCACTCCTTACACTCGTATTATGTTCTATATAAGCATGGTTTTACTTCAAGCATCATTCATACTCGCATATTGTTAGTATGCTATTCATTGCTTATAATTATGCATTTTGCTTATTATCCCTATCTATTGTTGCATTGCATCCCACATACTTAATACATTTAAATGTACTAACTTATACTCTATGCCTACATGATATCACCATGTAGGAACTGGAGCCCCCATTGATTCTCCTCATGGCTAGACGGATTGTTCAAGCTAGCTTGTGGTGAGTCCTCAAGTCCAGGGATGATATCTATCTTCTCTCAAGCTTATGTTTAGACTATATTTTGTATGTTTAGATTACCTATTGTTATTATCATGAGGGTGAGCCTGGTTACTTGTCTTGGCCCTCGCTCTTATCTTTGTAGTAGAGGTGTTGTTGGGCATAATATATATCTATACTATGAGCTTTGATTCCTTGTTTCTTGATGTTTATGGTATGTAAGTTCACCCTTAGTCCCATTTCCCCTTGTTTACGGTTATCTCTTTTTGTCATTTTATTTGCTTCTACGACTAAGGATGTGTAATGATATGCTATGAGGCTTGTTTGGGGTTCCTTCGGGTTCCCCATTCGCCTGTCACGACTAGGACCTAGGTTTGGATTGTGAAAGAGTCAATGCTCATAACATTACACATGACATTTCCAACAACACCTCTAATCCATAGATAAGAGCGGGGGCCAAGACAAACAATGGGGCTTACCCTCATAGTCATCATTTACATAAAAAAAGGTTGTTCTAGGATATAGTAAGAGATCATATGCAACGTCCCCAAAATGGAGGACTTACCAACAGGCTTGAGTGGAAGCGTACTTGCCACGTGGATGAAGATGGTCAAGTGGGGCTTCGATTCCTACATGGTGACGTTATGTATCCATAGAGTATGTATTAGTACATTTGAATGTACTAAGTATGTAGGGTATAACGCAGCAAGTGATAAGTACCATAATCAAAATGTATATCATAGATAATGAAAAAGCACATAGCAATGTTGCATTATGAATGATACTTGAAGTAAAATCATGCTTATATAGAATAATATACATGTATAAGGAGTGACCATTCATAGTGCAATCCAAGGCCTACAACCTCGTTGGAGAGGAGCATGAGGTACAAGCCCCTTCACGAGGTTGATGGAGTACAAACGCCCCAACAAGGCTGATAGAGTACAAACCCCCCAACAAGGTTGATGGAGTACAAACCCCCCAACAAGTTTGATGGATATAAACCCCCAACAAGGTTGCACGGTCCTGCCACCTCCCGAGCGAGGAGATCGAGGAACAAACCCCTCAACAAGGTTACCCGAGGCCTAGAACCACCAAAGTGAGGCTTGGTTATCCCTAAATTCATAGAGATAATATCACATACATATATTCTTTTCATCATAATAAAGTCATTCAACTATAAGACATGTATTGGACCTTCAATTCCTCAAGAATCCATAACCGGACATTTTATCAAACACTTGGCTGGTGTGTAGTACTAGTGTAAAACCATGCAATTTAAGAGTGTTATCATTCTAGAAAATCCAATGTAAAATGATCAATAGACACTTGGTAACACCCTCAAGAAATATACATCAAAACCCTTCATCAAATCTCACAATATATCTTAGATTCATAGCCCAAAACATAGTAAAATAGTCATAATTTCATAAACTCCAACATAGTGTGCAGTGAATTTCAGAATAAATAAGACCCATGAGTAAATCAACTTTAAATCATGCAATTTAGAGTAAAAGGAAGCATGGGTATCATGGGTTAAAGGAACCCATGAAAGAAACCCACCTACCTTATCTTTGGAGATTAACTTGATGAAGATTGGAGATGGAGACTTGAAGCTTGAATGAGAACCTTGAGATTCGGATGAGTTTGAGACTTGAATTTAGAAAGGAAATATTGATTAAGTGTTTGAATGAGTTCTGAAAAATGTTTTAAATGATATGAGGGTGAAATATGACTAAGTATAGGTGTTTTCACGTTTGGGGACCCTTAGTACCAAGACTCAAAAGCCTTGGACTGGACTTGAAAAACTGCCAACAAAATGTACTGTGGTGCGCCCTTGGCCTGGAGCGAAAAGCTCTTTGGAAATCGCATTTTGCTATTTACGAATTTTAATACGGTTTCTCTTGAATTGGGGTTAGACCCATCTTCCACTCAATTTGACTCCCTAAACAAGAATATAAAGTTGAATTTTCTATATCATACATGAATTTTGAGATATATGGAAATTACAATTTTGGGCACTTTCGAGGCACATTTTTGGACACTTTTTGGGGCTGTTTCAGGCATGTCACCTTCCAACCAGGTGTGGTCTACTTAAAACACCATAGATATTTTTCATGAATAGAATGCATACATGCAAACCATTAATCATCAGTAAGTCACTTGACTTGTAAACCATGAAATAGATCATAAATAACTCGTTAATCCTTGTCAAGACATTTTATTAAATACTTGGTAGATGTGTAATACTAGTTCAAAATCATACAATTCAAGAGTGAAATAATATGAGAAGACTCAATACAAATCAACCCACCAACATATAGTAAAACCCTCATGTAAGCTACCTTGAAGTCCATCTTTAAATCTCATAATAGATCATAGTTTCATAACTCAAAATATGCATAGTCTCAATAGGCAAAACCAATTCATAGTATATGCTTGAAATAGATAGACATGCATAATTAATCAAAATTTCATAAAACCCCAACATGATTTATAATCAAAATCCATAATAAGAGATACCCATAGACGATACCACTTGAAAACATATAATTTTGATAGAAAGGGAGATTGGGCTCCATGGGTGAAAGGACCCAATGGATGAAACCTATATACCTCAAACTTGAGTTTTCTTGCTATGAGATTGAAGAGAAATTGGAGCTCGAAGAGAATCCATGAGTTCCAAATTTAGGCTTGAAATCCTTGAATTTTGAATGAGATATTTAGTTTAGTCTTGGAGAGATTTTTGAGAGGGTCTTGAGTAATATAGAGTTTAAAAATGGCAAAGTATAGGTATTTTCATGCATAAGTTGGCATAGGGATATGACCCCAATGCCCTAGGCTGAGGTATAAAAACCCAAAATAAATAATACACTGGTTCGAGCCCTTGGCGCAACGCTGTCCAGAGGCGAACTACCTTCTAATACTAATCCATGCCCCAAGCATATTGCAGCCAAGGCACAGATGGCCACTGGAAATCGAAAATTAGCAAAAATTATTTTTTACTAAGGGTCCTCTATAATCTAGGTTATACCCATTTCCCACTCAATTTTGCCGCTTGATCGAGAATATGAAGTAAAATTTTTGATATCATGCACGAATTTTGAGATATATGAAAATTATGATTATGGGCTTTTTTGAAGCACTTTTTTGGGGCATTTGATCCATCTCTACCATAGTTTCGACCTTGGTTTCCTTTACCACATGGAAATAGTCCTGATTGGACCCTTGGGTGTTGGTTCGGAAACCCCCATCTGATCATTCACAAAACAAGCATCCTTCTCATAATAAGGCTCCTCGTATGGGTGCACATGGAGGTTGTTAAAATACCACATTTACTCTTTCTTGGTTTTGTTTTATAACGACATCCATGCTTGTGCAAAGTTGAGCAAGTTGTTGCATAATCTTCTCATTAATTTTGGCTTGCTCTGAACTAACACTCACAATATATGAACCCTTTTTGGAAGATCCCGTTGCCTCCATGCATGATTTATCTTGACCACTTGTTCCATATGCTCTATAATCCTTGCAAATTGTTGATCTAGAAACATACCCCCTATGATAGTGTCAGTACAAGCTTGACTATTCTTATTAAGGGCTTAGTAGAAGATCTCCACCCAGGCATTATCAACTATCTTGTCATTAGGGATGCTCCTTAAACACTTAGTAAATAGCTCCCAAGTAGTACTTATCGAATCACTAGGAAGTTGCTCAAAGTTTTTGATCTAGTCCTTCAACTTAAGTTTCTTCGATCTAGGGAAGTACCTCTCCAGAAAGGCCTTCTGCAAATCTGCCCAACTAGTGATTGAACTCTGTAGGAGCTCAGATAACCATAGTGTAGTATTGCCTGTAAGAGACAATAGGAAGACATGAAGTCCCATAACATCCATAGATAAATTTTATGTCCCCATCACTCTTTTACATACAAATTCCACATTATGCAATTGGATATGTGGATCCTCTAATGGTAAGCCCACAAATGGCCCATAACTCTGCAACATCTGAAGTATCCCACTAGAGACTGTGAACTTTGTGTCCATCGGTAGTGGTGCCCCGGTCACATCGGTAGCCATGGGGTTCAACCTATATTGCTTCCATTGGTAAGCATTAGCATCGAACTCCCAAGGTTGTGGAATGTTCTCCAAAGGAGATGGATTCTCATCCCCATCATTTCGGTTCAAAGCTGCATTGGCCGCGTTGTTGATATTTCCTTGGACCATTCTTCTAGTAATTCATTGGATTTCTAGATCAAGTGGAGTTAAAGGATTGCCTTGACTCTGAGTATTAGGCATAAACTAGTATACCCTACAAAGAAACAACAACAAAAACAAAAAAAAAAAGCAAAATAAAGGGAACTAAGGATTAACACACAAATTACTTAATGAATCAACTTAAGTCTAGCCGTATTTCTTTCAATGGTGCCAAAATCTTTGATGTCACCCAAGTTACACCTCCTTTTAGTGTATAAAGCAGTCATTGTAAAGATATAAAGCATAACCAATGTTAGGGTCAAACCGAAGGGGATACGTAAACTCAAAGGAAATTCATGAATAATCAATTCAAGCAATTACCCAACTCAATTATTTGATAGGTGGTGGTGGTGGTGGGGGTTTGTAATGTTTAATAAGAAAATAAACTAAACTATCACTACAGACAATCAATAATGGAGAGCAACTAGGGTATTGTGTTCTCCATGATTCTCTAACTTAGTATCCCCAGATAAACCAATTCAAATCTCGTGTATAATATACAAGATGGTAATTTAAGTTCACCAAACCTTTTAGTCTAGGTGAAAGGTTAATTTCACTGTGTGACTTGGCCCATCTCCACAGTGTGCAATACTAACCATTACCTACAAGTCCCAGTCAACCTCCTCTTGGTGTAGTTTGGTTGATTAGATGAGAACACATCATCAAATCTTATTAATCAATATCTTTTCTTATTCATTGCAACTTGGATCGGGAAGGTAACATTAGGCAAGTTCTAATGGTTGCCACCACTAGAAAACATGCAAAATGAAGAGAATTGATTATTACATATATATACCCAATCAAAGAATTGCAAATGTCCTAGTCTACTTTGTTAGATCTTCATGGTTCCCATAACCCTAGTTATGGATTTACCAACTCATGCTATGGGTAGATTAAGTAATTATGAATTGAGAAAACATAATTAAACACTTACCCAATTGAATGGAGAATCAAGCAAATCCAATATTGATTGAGAATCACAAGATGTCATATCAAATTAATTCACAAGTGTATTCTCCTCCAAATATTGAGGTCTCCAAGTACAAACCCCAAAAGTACTCTCTAATGGCATTCTCTACTGTACGCTCTTGAAAAATACCCTAAAAAGTACTATTTATAGTAATTACAATTAAGTCTTTACAAAATAGAAAAACTAGTCCGCGACTTTCTACGAAAGGTCCTTACAATTCGTAAAGTGATTTACGAGTTGTAATCAAGGTCTCATATTCAGCTCTTGAGATCTTGAATATCACTTCTATGAATCTACTTTATGAGTTATAGATTGATTGACAACTCATATTTCTCTCTCGTAGTTATCATCTGCAGCAAGTGGTCTTTACTGGAAATCTTCACAAAGCCTCTCTATACGACTTGTAGAGTGATCTATGACTCATGTAGATGTCTCATATAGCTGAACTTTAGATATCATCCCTTACTGGAATTTGTCACAAAACAACCTCTACGACTCGTCAATGGTCTCGTAAAACACCAATAACCAGAAAACCCTGCAATTTTTCCCTAAAGTCATGCCAACCTGCTTTCCAGCAAAACTAAACACAAAAACATATAAAAATCATTAATGGCGCATTAGGAACACACAAAATCCTAAGTTTTAGGCATCAAAAGTAATATATTTTTAAAGCACATCATATGTAAGGCTTACCAAAGTGTGGACTACCTCCTTTCGCATGCCCCTTCATCTTCTTGAGCTAAGATTTGGAAAAAGAGTTGAGATTTGGAAAATTCTATTATTCAAATACTAATATTCTTGTATTATTATAAATTCTCATGATAAGGTATGAGGTATTTGTTGTATTACATAATTCCTATATATGAAATTGAGATAAAGTTTTATACTTGATAGCATGAGCCCCAAATCACATGATTTTATGAAATTCTGTGCATGTCACTGAGTTGAGGTTGAGTTTGATTATCTTAGTTGAGTAATTTAAGTATGATTGAGTATGACAAGCATGATGCATTGAGTCACATACATTACTATACATGATCATCTTGCTTAAACTACATGATGAGTCAAATTAAGTAAGTTTAAATGACCATTTGAGTCTGAGTTGAATGTGATGATTTGCTTTGACTGAATGAGTTGATGAGTAACCGAGATGAGTTAAGATGAGATAACCCAATACGGTTGAGTTTTGAGTTGATTGACTGAGCATTGAGGATGAGTTGAGATGTTTTAGTCTTGGGTGTATCGAGCACCGAGTTAGGAGCGAGTAAATATCTAGTTTAACCCGCAAAACTACATTGCCAGCGTAGAATAGTTGTACACCCTATTCTGTCAACTCTTATCCCAAAAGTGGATATTTATTATGGATCTAAGAGAGAGTTGATTGTCCTTTATCGTGGCACTTTTTGGATGGGCATGTCAACAACACTGCATTCGTTGTACATCACCAAACTAAAGGTTATGGAATTAGATATCGGTTAAGAGAAACTCCTAAGCAACAGAGGTTGAGTATGAAATTGTAAACTGAGTCTATTTTTGCTAAATGTATTTTAAACTTACATGTACTAAGTTGAGCATGAGTTGTTGAGTCGAGATGAGTGAGTTGAGCCTTCTTTTGTTGAGTCATTTTACATACCAGTATATTCCATATACTGACGTCCATTTGGACCTGCATCATATTATGATACAGATATAGATGATAGAGGACTTTTGTCCATGCATTATTGAGGTTCGGATAAGTTCATACTCTAGAGTTGATGAGCCCTCCTTGCCTTCCGGAGGAGCCCTTCTACCTTCTTATATGATCTTGCAGTTTTCTTTCTTTGATTTGGGGTGTTCATGGCCTTTAATAACAACATCTAGATTGTTGAGTAGAGGCTTTATAGACACTGAGTAGAGGACATTATTGAGTGTTTTGTATTTCTAAACTTATTCTTTTGAAGCTATGATATGGTAGTTATGTTTATCTTAATGATACCTTTCTATTTCAGTTATTCTTTCACTGTCGAGTTGATGTGACGATGACACTAAATAGTTCTCTTGGAGAATCAACAATGGTTCGTCAAGTGTCGGTCACACCAAGGGTACCCTCCTGGGGTGTGACAAACTTGATATCAGAGTATAGAGTTTAAGAGTCGTAGGGAGTCTATGAAGCCATGTCTAGTAGATTCTTATGGGTGTGTTGTGCGACACACTTCATAAGCATGAGGCTATAGGACATTATGAATTATTACCCTTTCTTGTATTTTTAGTTCGTGTAATAGAGTTAAAACTCTTGAAATCTCTCTTCTAATTCATGCGTTACGCGCTTGTAGACCATGCCTTCTAAATGTACCGTGACCCAAAGAAATGCTTCAGCTAGCAATGCTGAGAATCCTACTCCAGAGGTGCCTCCGCATATGGAAACGAGGGGTCGAGGTTGACCAGCCAGAACCACTGGTGTTCCTGTGACTCCTATCATTCCACCTACTCCTATTAGAGAGGCTGATTTCAAAAGAGTTATCACGATGCTCACATAGTTAGTAGCTTCCTAGAGGGGGAATTAGGTCTTGCAGACTCATATTTCTAGCTCTCAAGAGCCAAGGCTTCCACCAGACTAAGAGACTTTTTTAGGATAAACCCAACGGTATTCACTGGGTCAAAGGTTGATGAAGGCCCTCAGACTTCATTGATGAGATGTGAAAGGTGCTAAAAACTATGCATGCGATCGAAACTGAGGGAGTTGAGCTTGCTGTCTATTAGCTCAAGGATATGGCTAATGTTTGGTATAATCAGTGGGAAGAGAGTTGAGGTGAGGATGCTGAGGCTGCTGCTTGGGAGGAGTTTGAGAGTGCCTTTCTCGATCACTTCTTTCCTCAGGAGTTGAGAGAGTCAAATTTTGAGGAGTTCATGAATCTAAAATAAGAGGGGCTAAATGTTAAGGAGTACAGCCTGAAATTCATCCAGTTGTCCAGGTATGCTCCAAAGATGGTCTAGGATATAAGGGCTAGCATGAGGAAGTTCGTATCTGGGTTGGGTAAACATATGAACAAGGAGTGCAAGGCAACTTTGCTGATCCCAGGTATGGATATCTCTAGAATGATGGTTTATGCCCAGCAAACTAAGAAGGATAAGAAAAAAGATAGAGAGAAGCATTTGAGTAATAAGGCCAAGTCAGCAGGGCCTGAGCCCAACCAGATCAAGTAGAGTAAGGGAGATAAGACATATTTTCAGAAGAGGTCCTTTAGTTATGCACCATCTTCATCCAGTGCACCAACCCCAAGTCACAGACATGATAATAAGTCCCAAGGTCAGCCAACCTTTAGGGCACAATGTGTCCAGCCTGGCCATTTTTAGAGGGAGTGTTTGATGTGGGGCAATAAGGCCCAATCCTCTACCACAACACCACTAGTGAGGGGTAACCAGAGAGGTGCTATACCAGGGCCATAGTGGGACAAACAATCTATATGCGGTGGGGAACCGACAAGACCAGGAGGTTACATCAGACTTTGTGATAGCTATGCTTTGATTTTTTTTACCTTTCCTTGTTATGCTTTACTTGATCTAGGTGCAACTTGTTCTTTTGTGACTCCATATATGACTGGTAGAATTGAGATGCATCTTGAGTGTTTGCTTGATCCATTTTCTTTTTTTATTCTTGTTGGTGAGTCTAGCAAGCTAAGAGAATCTATAGAGATTGTATGGCATCATTTATCAAAGGACAAAGGGAAGTCCTCATAATTACATCAAGATAACAAGAGACAAGCTCGATACATGACTTTCATACCCAACTACACCTTTAGTATGAGTTGAACAGGGGCCAAGAATGTCTCGGGCTCACCCTCAAAAGATCAAAGAAGATCTAAAATAGGTAAGTCTTAACAAAGCATGAAAGTAAAGTGGATGTCATCCCCGAAGTAAAGGACTCACCAATAGCAAT
The DNA here is from genome assembly GCA_025642045.1 of Solanum sejunctum. NCBI lineage: Eukaryota > Viridiplantae > Streptophyta > Magnoliopsida > Solanales > Solanaceae > Solanum > Solanum sejunctum. Next base: position 17,635 of record JAOTQJ010017250.1, on the reverse strand, counting down.
CTTCAATGATCTGGCTAATCACATACAGGAGGAGGATGAATAGGAGCTCTGGTTCTTACATAGTGAGATTATATAGGCAAAAGTATACGTTAGTACTTGGAATGTACTAAGTATGCGCGGTGCAATGCCACAAGGATCATAAGCCATAGCAATGAAGATTCATAATCATAGTCAATGGACATAAACTCAATATGACTTGTATAATCAATGATTCAGTTAAAACATGCATGAAAATAATTAAACTTGCATAATATATCATATATATGTGGGAATAGACCCTAACTGACATATAAGACCAAATGAACTACTACTTGGAATACCGATGTTCACTCTACACCGAATGAAGGAGTGGTTTACTTGCCAAGGTAAACCAAGCATATCCCACATAGTGAGTCATAACCTAGTTGGATCCACTAGTAAAAGCCTATTTAGGGAAATATTATAAACCTATGGTGGCACATAGTTAAGACATACAGATTTATATAAGGACCGCTAAAATCGAGCCCCCACCTTAATCATAACTTGCATAACTTGTAAAAACATGAGTGAGTGGCATGAGTAGCTCATTCAAATAGATAACCCCTACATATGGCATATACCTTGTACTAGAGGGTAAAAATATACCATAGGTCGTAACCTCTTCTAGTAGGCATTGCATTATACGGGAGGGTGGAGATTGTGACAGGCATGACTCCTGCATGTGGCGTATACCATGTACTAGAGGGTAAAATTATAGCAGAGGTCATAACCCCTTCTAGTAGGCATGGCATTACACATGAGGGTGAAAATATCAAATAAGGGCTCAATATCTTACTTGCAAATCATTGAAACTTTTCATGAGTTTAATATATGCTTGAGAGTCCATGATTTATCATAACATGCTTGTCTTGAAATTCATGCAATAATTATTCATTCACATAGAATTCTCTTCATATAACCTTAGTCAAACATGATGGGTGCATGCACATGCACTTAAAACGATGCATTCATGAGTATGAGACAAGATAGGAGTAAAAACAACTCATTTAAGGTTATCCAAATTAACCTACTATTATAATACTAAAACCCTTGCTTGAGTTCATGAAAAGCCCAAAATATTTTAGCATATATCATCATTTCTTGAAGAACCCAAATAGAAGACATGTGTACAATGCATAATAATATTATTATAGGCAAGATTGCATGAATACACATAAAATAATCCATAAATTCATATAGTTTGAGAAGAGGATTGGTTGGTCTTGTGGGAAGGAAGCTTCGCACAATCAAATCCATATACCTTAATGAGATGAAACAGAAGAACCTTGGATGATGATGAGGAATTCAAAACCCTAACTTGCATCTTCTTACTAGAAGCCTTTAGGGACTTGAGAGTGTCTGAGAGGGTTTAGAGATTTAGGGTTTTCGGAATGAGGAAGAATAAGATGTATTAGGAGTATATAAACTTATAAGGGGCATAGATGGGGTCAAAAAGATGTGGTCTGGACATAGAAGAGAGGGAAAGATCAAATTTACCCTAATTAAAATCTCGGCCGAATGGATTTACCAGACCCCGTCTACAGACCTAGAGCATTCTATAAGCTATAGATGACCTTTCGTAAACTTGGGGTCTTGAAATTTGAGCTACTGTAACTTGTCATGAAATCTCTACAATAGGATCTACGACTCGTATATAGTTCTATGGGTCATAGATGGCGTTTTGTTTGATGAACCCTCTCCAACACTTTAGAGAATTCCTTCCTTTGATTCCCATTCTATGAGCCTCTTTACGACTCATAGAGCATTTTACGGGTTATATGATGTATCGCAGATTGAACTTTAGAAAGGTACAAATTTCATCAAGTCTGCCAGGTTATACGAGACCCACTTTACGGGTCGTACTCCACCTTACTAGCCGTAAGTCCCCTTTATAAATATTAACAATTCAAATTTTCTAGGCTCATATCTTGCATCACTCCTACCCCCATAAGTGGGGTTTTACATTATCTCCCCTTTGGGAAAGTTCGTCCCCAAATGTGCTAAGACAAACTCTAGGAAATGGATTCAGGCACCATATGCTAGTGCACCATATATAAAATGCAACACATGCACAATTAAATTTTTTTTAGCCATGTTTCACATAGACCTTATAAATGCAACCATCAAATCTATATAAACATGCATGAATTTCATGAAAATGGCATGTAAGGAGAGAAGATCCCAAGATTGGATAATAGTATCACCTCAAGGTTGATCGGAGTGGAAAAGATAGAGATATTACTTTTATATATCAGCTTCAACTTCCCATGTGACAGTTTTAACTTGTTGGTTCCTCTAAAGGACTTTGACAAATGCCACATCCCTATTCCTCAACCTCTTCACTTGTCTATCAAGTATTTCCACTGGAACTTCCTCATAAGTCAAGTTATCTTCTACAACACCCACAATGTCCAAGGGCACTATAGAACTTAGGTCATCTACGCACTTCCTCAACATAGATACATGGAAGACCAGATGAACCATACTCATCTCAGAGGGTAACTCTAATTCATTGGCAGCCTTACAAATTCTCTTCATAATTCTATAATGCCTCACAAATCTTGGGCTCAACTTCTCTTCTTGCAAAATCAGACCACACCCTTCATGGGTGAGACTTTCAAATACACCCAATCGTCAATGTCAAGTTCAAGGTCTTTCCTTCTTGTGTTCGAGTAGTACTTTTGCTTACTTTGACCCTTCTTTAATATCTCCTTTATCAACCTCACTTTTTCCAAAGCATCCATGACCAACTCTAATCCCAATAGAACATTTTCCCCCAATTCAAACCACACAATCGGGGATCTATATCACCTACCATATAGGGCTTCAAAGAAAGCTATTCCAGTGCCAGAGTGATAGCTATTGTTGTAAGCAAATGCAATAAGTAGAAGATACTCATCCCAAGTACCTTTTAATTTCAAAACACACGCCCTAAGCATATCTTCTAGGGTTTGAATTGTCCTTTCATCTTGGTGGCCGTTTGAGGATGAAACATGGTGCTATGCTTAACTTTGGTACCAAGACCCTTTTGGAAGTATCTCAAAAAGTGAGAAGTGAATTAAGCACCACCTTTTGAATTAATGGACAATGGTACCCCATGCAACTTTACCAACTCATGAATTTATATCTCAACATAATCTTTGGCACCATAAGTTGTTTTAACCTGTAGAAAATCAGCCAATTTTGTCATTCTATCAACAACAACCCAAATAGAATTAAAACGCTTCCTTGTCTTTGGTAATCCAATCACAAAGTTCCCATTGATCTCTTCCCACTCCTAGTAGGAATTTCTGTGTCATGAGCTAGGACACCCAACATCTTATGTTTAGCTTTGACTTGTTGGCAATTGTGACAACCAGCTAGAAACTTAGCAATGTATCTTTTCATACCACTCCACCAATAAAACTTCCTCAAGTCTCTATAAATCTTTGTAGAACCAGGATGAATAGAGTAGGATGAATTATGAGCCTCTTGTAAGATCAAGTCTCTTATCCCATCAACATTAGTCACCATCCTTCACCAAGGCTTTCAATTTTAGTAAGGTGGAGTCAAGGTATTGTTTGAACTTGACTTCTTCAATCAAAGAAGATTTAGAACCATCAATAGCCACCACCCCTCTATTTCCTACTTCATTCAACCTAACCCCTAACCTAGCTAACCGATGAACTTCTCTAGCCACTTCCATATCACCATCAACAATATGAGCTGCACTTCCCATGGACATTCAACCTAGAGCATAGGCCACAACATTAAATTTGCTGAGATGATAGTGTACACTTATGTCATAGTCCTTGAGGAGTTCTAACTGCCTTACTAAGATCACTTTTTGTGAACACATATTGAAGATTTTTGTGTTAGTGAATACATCTACATGAACCCTATATAGGTAATGATACCATATTTTTAAAGCAAATACCACGACCGCTAACTCAAGATCATGGGTGGGATAATTACGCTCATGCACCTTTAGTTGTCAAGAAGCATATGCTATGACCTTACCACTTTGCATCAATACACATCCCAAACCAACCCTCAAAGTATCACAATAAACCACAAACCATTCTAACCCTTCTAATAGGGCCATAATAGAAGAGGATGTAAGCTAGTCTTTCAAAGTTTAAAAACTACTTTCACATTCATCAGTCCATACAAATTTTGCCTTCTTTTGAATTAATTTCATCAAAGGGAAAGCAATTGCGGAGAAATCATCCATAAACCTTCGATAATATCCTGCTAATCCCAAGACACTCCTAATATCCATTGGAGTTAAAGGCCTAGGCCTATTCCTTGTCACTTTCATTTTATTATGGTCCACTTCTATTGTATCACCCAATACCACTTGCCCTATGAATGCAACTTCCTTCAACCAAAATTCACATTTATCAAATTTAGTAAACAACTTCTTATCCCTCAATGTTTGCAACACTACCCTCAAATGTTTCACCTGCTCTTCATAACTCCATGAGTAAATCAATATGTCATCTATGAAGACCACCACAAATATATCAAGGTAGTGTTTAAAGACCCTATTCATGAGATTCATAAATATTATCGGTACATTTGTTAGGCCAAATGACATTACCACAAATTCAAAATGCCTATATCTAGTTTGAAAATCCATCTTAGGAATGTCACACTCCCTTACCCTCATTTGGTGGTGCCCAGATCAAAGATCAATCTTAGAAAAATGACTAGCCCCTTGAAGTTTATCAAATAAGTCATCTATCCTCGGTAAAGGATGCTTGTTCTTTATTGTGACCTTATTGAGTTGCTGGTTGTTGATGCACATTCTAAGTGAGAAATCTTTATTCTTTACAAATAATACCAGTGTACACCAAGGTGACTTAATAGGCCATATAAAACCCTTCTCCAACAAATCCTTCAATAGCTCCTTTAACTCTGTCGAGGCCATTTAGTAAGGAGGAATGTAAATGGGTTGAGTATCGAGGAGGAGTTCTACTCTGAAATCTATCTCTTTTATGGGAAGGACACCGGGAAGTTCATTGAGAAAAAATATCAAGAAACTCACTGACAACTGGAATCGACTCAATAGGAGGGACTTTAGACTCAATATCCCTAACTTTTATGAGATAGCAAATGCAACCCTTGGCAATTAATTTTCAGGCCTTAAGATAAGAAATAAATCTACCTTTGATCGATGAGTTATGACCTTCCCATTAATGATGGGCTCATTAGGAAAGTGGAACTTAACCCTATGAGTTCTATAATTAATGGAAGCATGATATATATGTAACCAATACATCCGAAGAATGACATCAATATCCACCATGTAAAGTTCAAAAAAATGACAAGGTAACACTTTATGCATTAAAGACATGGGGAAACCCTTATAGACTCTTTTCGTAATAACTAGGGTAGACACCTCAAAAGTCTCATTCAGCAATTCGGGACAATAATGAAGCTTATTAGCAACAAAAGGAGTAAAAAAAGAGAGAGTAGCACCCAAATCCAATAAAGCATACCCATCATAATCATAAACCTTTAGCATACCGATAACAACATCGGGCACCTCCTCCGCTCCTTGTCCCCTTTAAGGGCATAAAACTAGTTATGACGTGAAGCACCCCCTAGTTGGCCTCCTTATGCCCTTTGATCAACATGAACACCTTGTTCTTAAGGACGACCATCCTTACCCTTGTTGTGAGCATAGGGGCAATCGAAAATCTTATGGCCTACTCTTCCACACTCATAGCAAGCATTTGAATCCCACAAGAATTTGCCATCAAGATTCCTTACATACTTTGGGCACCTTGGAAAAGTTACCCTACTATTGCCACCTCGAACCTTAGGGTTGGGCACCCTATTATTAGCAAACTTCCTTGACCTTGGAACTTGTGACCTTGCCTAGAATGGCCACTCTTAGCACCTTGAAAACCACCGTCATATCGAGCCCTTTTGCACTCACCAGTCCTTCTCTTCCTAAGCTTCTCCCCGTTAAGTTATTTGGCATAAGTCATGATCTGAAACAAGTCCATATCACCTACAAACATAGTGGTGTGACATTCTTCATTCACCAAGTCAGATACCCATGACATAAACTTATTAATCCTTACCCTAGAGTTGGCGCTGAGTGAGGAACATATTTAGAAAGATTTTTGAACTTGAGGGAATACTCCCTCACACTCATAGAGCCCTACTTGAGGTTTATGAAATCTATCATCTTCACCATTCTCAATTCAATAAGGAAAAATTAGTTGAGGAAGGCGGCCTTAAATTCCTCCCAAGAAATAAGATCATCGTTTCTTCTCTCAAGTTTCCATTGAGTAATCAAACTTGTGCAACACCCTTGAGTTGATAGACCGCAAGTTCCACCTTATCCTCCAAAATACCCTTATAATAGCAAGCACTTTGTATATCTCATTAATAAATTCTTTTGGGTCCTCTTCTGTGTTGGAGCAATGAAACTCTGAAGGGTTCATCCTTGTGAAGTCCTTAACTCTTAAAGCCAGGGTAGGAGCATGAGGAGCTTGGGCTCCTTGGTTAAATTGGTTGGTCACGGCTTGTACCAACATAGAAAGGACATTTTGATATTCAGCATGTGTGATCCCTTCCTCTCGAGGAGCTTGAGGAGCCAGATGGGCTGGACCCTCCTCAAGTGATGGAGCTCTATGAGATATTCTACTTTGTTGTGGCATGATCTATAAGAGCAAAAGACCACCCATTAGGGAAGGAAATGATATTGTAAATCAAAGGAACTATATAGATTACAAAGAAGTGAACCATTTTCTAAAATGCCATGTATCCTCCCCTTCATAATTGTGGCGCGCTTCGCAACTATGAATAATACTCTACTTAATATGGTGTGTTAGATTTCTGAGGAGCATTTATAAATGTAGTGCTCTGATACCAAGCTTGTCACAACCTAAGCCTAGGGCCTAAACATGACACAGTTAGAGAAAACTTGAATAGAGTCCCGAACAAGCCTCTTAAGCATGCATGACACATCCTTGGTTTTAGCAAAAACATAAAAGAGAAAGGAGATCATATTACATAGTATCTAAGGGAAATGGGACTAAGGGAATTCTTCATAATTACATCAAGATAACAAGAGTCAACCTCGATACATAACTTCTATATCCAACATTACCTCTAGTATGAGTGGAACGAGGGCTAAGACATATCTAGGACTCACCCTCAAAAGATAATAGAATATCTAAATAGGTAAGTCTTAACAAGGCATGCAATTAAAGTGGGTGTCATCCTCAAAATGGAGGACTCACCAATGGCAATCTTCAATGATCTGGCTAACCACATAGAGGAGAAGGATGAATATGAGCTTCAATTCCTACATGGGGAGATCATGTAGGCAAAAGTATGTGTTAGTACTTCGAATGTACTAAGTATGCAGGATGAAATGAAACAAGGATTATAAGACTTAATAATCAAGATTGAAACAACCCAAAAAGTTCCTGAAAATGCCCAAAATTTTAATTTTTATATATCTCAAAATTCGTGCATTATTTCAAAAATTTGACTTCAGGTTCATGTTCAGGGGGTCAAAATTAGGGGGAAGAGGTCTAACCCTGATTTTAGAGCGAACGATTCATAATTTCAAAATTCAAAGTGAAATATTCTAGTGGCTTCTCTATGTCTGGGGCGCGACATGCCCCAGTGTATTTTCTGTCCAGTTTTTAATTTTCGGCCCAAGACTTAGTCTTGAGCCTAAGCCTTCCCATATGAGAAAGCATTATTTCACCCTCATATCACCCAAGATATTTGCCAATACTCAGTCAAACCCTTAGTCCTATATTTCTCTCAAGATTCAAGTCTCAAACCCTCATCTGGATTTCAAGGTTCTCCTTCAAGCTTCAATTCTCCACCTCCAATCTTCACCAAGAGTTTCTCCCAAACTAAGGTATGTAGGTTTTAGCCATAGGCTCCTTTCACCTGTGGTGTCCTACTCTCCTTTTTACTCAATTTGAATGATTTAAGGTTGATTTTCAAATGGGTTTACTATTATGAACATGTCAATGAACTATGTTAAAGCTATGTAAAGTTGTGATTATTTTGCTATGTTTTGAGCTATAAATCTTGGATCGATTGTAAGATTTGATAGGGGTTTTGATGTATTTGCTTGAGGGTGTTGAAAGGTGTTTATTGATGGTTTATAATGAATTTTCTTGCATGATTACATCTCTAAATTGCATGGTCTTATACCCCCATTACACACCCGCCAAGTGTTTGATAAAATGTCCTGTTATGGTTTTCTTGAGGAATTGAAGGTCCAAAGCATGAGATATGATATGAATGATGTTATGATGATGAAAAGAGCTTATTTATATGATATAATGTATATAAAGTGTTGTATTAGACCTTTCCCAATCCGGGGGGGATTAAGAGCCGGATAACTTAGATGGGGGTTTATACTCATCAACCTAGTGAAGGGTTTGTAGTTCTCTACCGGGGTGATGGAGTGGCATCATCACTAACCTAGATGGGACTTTGTACTCATCAAACTAGTGCAGCGTTTGTACTTCTCCACCAAGGTGATAGGGTGGCATCATCACCAACCTAGTGAAGGATTTTTACTTCTCCACTGGGGTGATGGGGTGGCATTATGAATAACATAGTGAAGGGTTTGTACTTTACCACCTAAGTGATGGGGTGGCATCATCACCAACCTACCAAGGGATTTGTACTTTAGAAATCTAGCTTGGTTGCTTCTACACATATGATATCTTGTATGAGCATGAGTTATTTAAACATATTTTATTTATGCATTAATCATACATGCCATATTGTTATATTATGCCTATTGTCTATTGATATGCATTTTGATTATGATGCCTATGTCTTGTTACATTACATCCTACATACTTAGTATATTCAAATGTACTAATGCATACTCTTGCCTATATGATATAACTATGTAGGAACCGAAGTCCAAGTTGATCATCCTCCTCCTGCACGTGGCTAGGTCGATGATACTCAAGCTAGTTGGTAAGTCCTCCACTTCAAGGACCCTAGTCTATATTTCTCTTATTATGTATTTAGACACTCTTTTTATGCTCTATTTTGACTATGAGGGTGAGCCCGATTGCCTTGTCTTGGCCCCCACTCCTATCTATGTAGTAGAGGTGTTGGACATGCTATGTATCTATGTTATGAGCCTTGAATCTTTCATGTCTTGATTATAGTGTTATTCAGGCTTTCTCCTTAGTCCATTTCCCTTGTTTTCCAAACTTTTACATGTTACTTAAGTATTAATCTCTCTCTCTTAGTCCCAAGGATGTGTAATAATGTGCTAAGAGGCTTGTTTGGGGTTCCTTCGAGTTTCCCATTCGCTGGTCATGTCTAGGCCTTAGGCTATGGTTGTGACAAAGATGGTCGTAGAGCACTAGGTTGATGAATCCTTGAAGTCCAACACACCACATTGATTAGAGTCTTATTCATGGTTGTGTTGTGCACCACAACTACGAATAGGATGCTATGAGACATTTTAGGAAGTGTTTCACTTCTTCATGACCTATGTATACGATAGAGTTAGTCCCTTAGGGCTTATTGATGACCCCTAACCATTACATTTCAGGATATATCTTAACCTACTCAGGATGGTGGTATGATGAATGTGGAGATTTGAAATGCTCTATGGAAAGTGGCCAAGGCGTCAGTAATATTATCAACTCACCTCTACCAACAAGTGAGTGCTCTTGAGACTTCTAGTGGCGATAGGGGAGGTAGTGAGGCCAAGAGGGCCCACAATGTGGGTAAGTTCCAAAGTCAAATGTAGAAGTGGTGTGGGTGTGATGCCTAATGCTAGGTGCCCAAAATGTGGTAGAGGCTACCATGGCCCATGCTTGAAAGGTACTAATGCTTGGTATGGTTGTGGGGAGATGGGTCATTCAATAAGGGAGTGTACTCATAAGCAAAAAAAGGGTAAGAGAGCTAATGAGGGGGTGGAAAGGAAGACTAATATTTGTTATGGATGTAATGAAGTAGGTCACAAGCTGGTGGATTGTCCATATGTTCGAGGGAAGTGTAAGGGTGGTCAACCTTTAGATTGAGGTGGTCATGTTGACCAAGTGGATCAATGAGGGGATGGAGTGACCAATACTATTACCAGTAATTGAAGTTCTCTTGGCTATGTTGTGTATGAATTGTTAGGCCCGGTGTGCCACCATGTCTTCTTTATTCTTTTTTATTTCTAGTGAGGCTTCTTATGTGCCCAAGTTGTTGTGTGGATCTTTGGTGTCTATCCTTTTGTTGGATATATTGTTGCTACAAGGTTCATAGGTGTTGATTCGGGTTTCTATTGCATTAGGTCTTGCGTTGTGTATTGTTAGAGTTGGTATGCTGGATTTTGATGTCATTATAGGGATGGAATAGTTACATGCATGTTGTACCTTCATGGGTGGTTGGGCTCGTAGAGTTAGATCCCGACTCCCTAGTGCCATCTTTGAGTGGGAGGTTGTCAAATGGTAGCAAGGGAGGTAGGTCCATTTCTTGTCATAATGTACAATTGGTCTTTATGGGGTTACATTTTATCACCTTATAAGAATTGGAGGTGTTGAACCTAAGATATTTTGTAATTAGAATTGTTGTTGGTGGTAGGTGAGACCTTATGTGACGGCCCGCCACTTGTTCTTAAAAATAAGGAAGAATCTAAAGTCAAGAAGAAGAAACCAGAGTCTTCGAGTTTCTAAAAGACTCTAGAACATTGTAGATAGCTCTTGATGTTCCTTGGAAGACTCTAGAGAAGTGTGGAAGACTCTAGAAATGTGTGGAACTCTCTAGAGATGTGTAGAAGATTCTAGACATGTGTGGATCTTGAAGGAGGCTCCTAGAATATTCTAGAATTGTATAGAAATATCTTGTAGCTTTTAGTTCTTTCTAGAATAGTATGGAAGATTCTAGAGAGGGTACTAACGTGTAAATAAGTGAGGGACTTATAAGTAACTATTAATTACACTTTGGCCCCTAGGTAGTAGTATAAATAGGAGGGCCACTCATTTATACAAACCATCCAAGAATGTTGTAGCAATCTTCCAAGCATTCTAAAGAATCTTCTTTCTAAAGCTCTCTTATCTTCTTAATCTAGAGTTCCCTTAGTGATAAAGAGTTAAAGGCTTACTAATATTTGCAAAATTGTGAAAGAATTGTGAGCAAATGGACTAGTGCCGCACGAAAGTCTTAGCAAAGCTCTAAGTCCATGACAGAGTGGTATCAAAGCGAAGTTTATACTAAGGGAAGCATGGCAAGTGAAGGAGACATTACCATCACCAGTGCCACCAACGTTATGCTGGATATTGGAAAGAAACGGAAGGTAAAGAAAAGCTCCAAGAAGATTGAGGATGTGCCAATCGGACCGACGCTGAGCGAGACCATAACAACCTGCTCACTCTCAGCTGCTGAGTTAAGTGATGATGAACGAGGCAAAGATCCCGCCGATGTTATGCTCAACAAATGATGGGTTGTGAGGGCGGATGCTGCCAGATAAATATTGGAGTTCTTGGGCAGTCACCTAAATCAGTTTGATGGTAAGTTCCAAACCTTGGAGGAGTTCACCCTTGAGAAGAATGATAACACCCGAAAAGAGCTGGGCAGACATCAGGTGGCGGAGTACGAGTTGAGGGAGACTATTACTTCCTTGGAGTACTAGCTCATAGAGGCATTGAGTATGATGGAGGCTATAAGCACCACCATGAAGACCATGGGCACCACCATAGAGGCTTTGAGTGCAAGGATGAGGGCACTCGAGGAAGGCATAGCTGATAGGATATATGTAAGGATTGTTAGAGAAAGGGAGGCCAAAATCGGGGATCCCAAGCCACCTATTTTCAAAGGTGTACAAGACGCGCAAGAGGTGGAGAAGTTCTTGTGGCACTTGGAGAAATACTTCAAGTATAATAAGTTGAGGAACGACGAGATGAAGATCAATGCAGTCGTGTTGTATCTAATAGAGATGGATATGTTATGGTGAAAACAAAAGGAGTCAGAGATAGGGAAAGGTCTATACACCATCAAAACATAGGAGCAGTGTAAGAGCGAGTTCAAGAAGGCCTTCATCCCAAATAATGTCATCAATAAGGCAAAGAAAAAATTTAAGGAGTTGAGGCACATGTGTAGCATAAGGGCCTATGTGAAGGAAGTTTATACACTTATGCTCCAGATCCCCAACCTCACGGATAATGATATGATGTTCCACTTTATGGAAGGCCTACATAATTGGGTCAGGATAGAGCTAGAATGCCAACAAGTTAGGACCATTGACGAGGCCATCACACAGGTAGAGGATTTGACAGAATCTCGACATGACAGTAACGTAAAGACTAGGGAGAAGACTCAGGTGGTAGTCATGACCAAGGTGGGGAAGATGGTGGCAAAGGTAATGGTTCGCAGCCACATCCCAACTATCATGACACTGGTAGGCCCAATAATAGGAGGTCCGGGCGACAAAACAGTAGAGAGGGAAAGGCACAGCCTGAGAAAGAGTTTAAGTTCTACATATATGGGGGATACATAGTTACAAGAAGTGTCCCAAACTGAAGAACCTTGGTGCCATATTACGAAAATAAATAGAGCAAAAGGCACAGAAAGAGGCACCTAAATCAGTGGAAGATTCGGACATAGCCTAGGTAGGCATAATTGGGCTATGTAGAGCTATCATGCGACAACCAGAAAAGCCAAAGGACTGCCATGCATAACACATCGACATCATGATCAATGGGCGTCCCGCTCGTGCCATGGTCGACATAGGCGCAAAGACTAACATCATGACTAAGTCTGCGACAACTAAGTTGGGGCTAAAATATAACCCAAGTAATGTGCAACTTAGGACGGTCAATGCGCTAATGACTCCTATGTGTGGAGTTGCTCAGGGAATCAACCTAGTGTTGGGTGAGCGGCATGGTAACACCAACTTCCATGTAGCTTTGGTAGATCACTTTGACATCATCCTAGGGCAGAATGTTTCTGGAAGTACCATGTGGTGATCGAACCCTACCTCCAATAACTCATGGTCTTGGAGCAAGGAGGTTCCTGCAAAGTGCCCTTTGTCTAGATGCCCAAGTCAGAGGGACAAGTTCAGTTATCAGCCTTGCGGCTTGTGAAGGGGTTCCAAGGTAAAAAGTTATTATCATGTTCCATGCCCGCTAAGAGGAAAAGTTATAAGAGGAGAAGATATCGAACAAAGCCAAGAGGAAGAAAGGACAACCAACTAAAATAGTACTTCTCAGGCACAGAAAGGGAGTAAACTCTAGAAAAGACCACAAAGGGATGGAATGAAGACTGTGGCAGTCCGAAGGTAGTGATAGGGAGTTCCAACAGCAACATTGTGCTAAGGACGTCTCAACATTAGGTGGGGGAGTATGTGACAGCCCGCCACTTGTTCTTAAATATAAGGAAGAATCTAAAGTCAAGAAGAAGAAACTAGAGTCTTGGAGAGGTTTCTAAAAGACTGTAGAACATTGTGGATAGCTCTTCAAGTTCCTTGGAAAACTCTAGAGAAGTGTGGAATTCTCTAGAGATATGTCGAAGATCAAAGAGATGTGTGAAACTCTCTAGAGATATGTAAAAGATTCGAAACATGTGTGGATCTTGAAGGAGGCTCCTGGAAGATTCTAGAATTGTATAGAAATATCTTGTAGTCTTTAGTTCTCTCTAGAATAGTATGGAAGATTCAAAAGAGGAGACTAAAGTGTAAATAACTGAGGGACATGTAAGTAATTATTAATTATACTTTTTCCTCTAGGTCGTGTTATGTTGGGTGATGGTATTAAGGCAAACCCTAGTAAGATGAAGGTGATTAGAAATTAGACTAGACCTTGAATTCGTTGGGCATTAGGAGCTTCTTGGGTTTAGCAGGCTATTATCGGAGCTTTTGAGTAGGTTCTCTTCTATCACTCCTCCTCTAACTTAGTTGACCCTAAGTAAGGCCAATTTTGTGATCGACATTTTGAGTAGGGTGATTTGATTGGTCTAGGAGTTGCTATCTCTTATATGATTCCTCTATGTTAATAGGATTCATGTGTGTGTCCCGGATAGTTGCATGAGTCTATTGTGGCTAGTAGGGGTCTATAAGTGTTGCCTCATGTTCTTGTTGCATAGAGTATTGTATTGTGATCTTGTTTGACCCTAGCTTGATAGATTGGAGGTCTTGAGGTGGTTTGGCTATTTGCATAGCATGCTTTCTATAAGCGTAGGAACTGTAAGGTTGTAATACGATGGTAAGAATGGTCGATCTTGTAACACCCCAAATCTTACAACACTAGTTCTATGCAAATGAAACATGATAGGGCTTTTCAAATTAGCACCAATTTTTAAAAGTGCTTGAATGTCATGTTATAGGGCGATATATGTGTCTGACTCTTAAGGGGGTCGAGTGTATACATGTTTTGTGTCAATTGAGAAGATCAAGACCCTAAACAAAGTGAAAGAATTAAGGTGCTTGCAGGACTTAGGAAGCTAGCAGGTGAGTCACCTACTTGCTTAGGTTAAATTTGCTAGCTAGACGGAGATGAGGCCCAATGTCAAATTTGTCCAAGTGCGATTATGAATAAAGTTCGTGTTAAGAGTGCAACTTTAGCCTACCATTGTAAATGGACAATACCTACAGCCCAAGATGAATAATAAAAGGGCCCAAGTATATCACAACCCACTTGACTAATTGGGCCCAAAACTAAGGAGGAAAGGGAGAAAGAGCAGCCAATGCCCAACCAATTTAAACCCAATAAGGCCCAAGTGAAAGGGGAAAGAAGATGTATCACCAACTTAGTAAAGTAAGGCTAAAAGTAGCTTAGTAAGTCGGCCAAATTCCACCTTTAAAAAGGTTTAAAATTGCTCCTATAAGACATTCTAACTTCAACAAAAAAAAATCAGATTGTCTTCCAAGTTTTCTCTCAACTCTTTCTTGACTTTACAAGAAGCCACAAGAGACTTTTAGGGTTCTAGGAGAGGCCCTACACCTTGAAGGTAAAGTTAAGTAATTATAGTTGTGTGTTTAATAAGGTTTCTTCATGAAAAATAAGAGACTATGTTGGTTATGTATATGCTAAACATTTTGGACAGCTTGTGTTCCAAGATTGTTATACATTTTTTCTTGTTTATTTGGAAGATTTTCTCTTTTTGGTTGGATTGATTATGAAAGGAGGCTACTGTTTTTAATGAGTATTAGTTATTTAATGATGTATAAAGGCTGCTGCACCACTTTTACAGTCCGTAAAAGTGAGTTCTTATAGGATATCGCAATTGTATTCTTAGTATGAACTTGTGGACTGATGGATGGAAGGCTATTGCCTCACGTCCTTCATGACTGATTTGGTACTATTATAAGAATGTTTTAAGGCTATTTTTATGAATAGATAGATTCATTGAGTATAGTTTGGGTAAAGTTGAAACAGGTTCGGGATTATCGACGTTAAAATGTCACAAAGGGGTGTAACGTTGTGCCGCCTATTTGTATATTGCATAGAATTGTTGTGTATTGTGCTTTGTGGGCTGTTGTAGACTGTTATGGCACTAAAACAGATTGCACATGATATGTATATGATAATGTTAGAAAATATGATTAGGGGCGGAAAGATTGAAAGAATACGCTCGGGTTTACAATTATATGCTTGCTGCCTATATTTTTTTTTATGAGATTGGGCTGCCAAGATGTATCTATTGGATTCTAATGCTAGTTTTATCACCTACTACATTTTAGATAAATATTTGGAGGAAGGAAAGGTTATCTCGAGGTAATAGCGAGGTCGTACAGTGAGGTATGTACGCCTACTTGATTTCGTATTATTTGGCATGAAACATAGATCCCTCCTTTGCAGATAAAGACACTTACCAACTCCAAAACCACTATTAATCGTGTCTCAACCCTTTCACATATTCATATTCTCCCATACATAGTCACCTTTAAATCTGCATACATATATGGATACCAAGATACATGAGTTCGTTCCACTAAATAAAGCTCATGTGTTGTTCTACCTCCTATGCATTTCATTATTTGTGTAACTTACCACTTTCATGATTATTTACATGTCATATATTGTATCTACAGTCCTACAGCTTCAATATTATGACCACCAAAAGAATCATCTCAAAGGTAATTGAAACATAAAGTAAAGTATATTGCTTATTGATGGGTGGTAACCCAAGGGGTGGAAGAATCACCTAGCCAGGGTCGATCCTATCACGGGAGGTAGCCCAAGGGATTAAAGGAAAAGCCTAGCTAGGGTCAATCCTGATATAAATTTACCACTAATTAGCTGGTCATTTGTATTACATGCTGTGCACAAATTATATAGTCAAGCTAAAGTAACAAAAAGAACATAAACTAAATAATCCAACTGTATAACTAAAGGTGGTCTCTTATCCTACACTAGTGCATAGTTCCATTTGAGTTGTTGCTTCATAGACAATATTTTCTACCTTACATATTCAGTACATTATCTTGTACTGACGTCCCTTATGGGGGACCTACATTTCATGCTGTAGGTATAGGTGCTAGTAGATCTCCCCAATAGGAGTACAAGATATCCAGCTGCTATTACCAAGCTCCAGGTTGCTTCGGAGCTTTGTGTCTCTAGAGTTTATATTTTTGTATTGTATATTTATTCAAGGCAGGGCCTGTCCCGACCCTTATCAGATACTTTTCCTTATCTAGAGGCTTTGTAGACTATGTAAATTAAAGTGTGGTCATATCTCATACTTTAAATACTGTGGCCCCAACGGCCTAGCCATATGTATTTCCTTTTGGCTTGTTATCACTGTTTATTTTCTTAAAGGTATGTCAAATGTAGAAATGCCTTATAATATGTATAGAGTGCGCATGAATACAGGTTGGTTCTCCTGAGCCTCATTGGCAACGAGTGCCAGTTCGCCCTAATGAGACTATGGGCGTGACAGATCTATTTGGTCAACTACAATAGGTTAGCCACTTCTCTAATATTGACCGTTGGTACATTTTTCTCCCCAAGTGAGGATAAGGGCAGGTGATATCCCTAAGTGTCTTTTCAGACTAAGAGTGAGCATTATTAGTATTGATCAATCTATTTAGTTGACTTATGCACCGATGGTGTTTGTGGTTTCTTGAATAGGGTCTTAAAATCCTACATTGATATTTTTGTGGTGGTCTCTAGTGATGAGGTATTGATTTGTTTAGAGCTTGTGAATCATTTGTATATAGTGTTGTAAGTCTTGGAGGATGAGAGGTTGTTAACTAAATATGATAAGTATGCATTGTGGATAGCAAGAAGGTGGTTAGAATTGCTTAAGGAATATGAACGAGTGTGCATTATGTTTCCCTGATAAGGCTAATGTTGTGGTCGGTGCTCTAGGTATGCTAGCATGTGTTGTTGATGGTGGTAAAAAGAAGACTAGTGGGGTCCATTGGTTGGTTAGATTAGAAGTTAGGTTGAGGGAAGTTAAGCAGGGTGGTGTAGCATTCTTGATGGTTCTAAATCTTCTGGGTTAAGAGGTCTAGATTAGGTAAGGCCTTGATTCTGCCTTATTAGAGTTAGAAGTTTTGGGTGAGAAGATGATAGAGTGGAGGTTGTCTCCCAAGGGAGAGATGGTGGTTATGATACCAAGTGGGTTAGGTGTATTTAAGGTTGACAATTGAGTTGAGGATTGTGAGTCCTTATAGAGTGTAGAGGGAGGT
>JAOTQJ010017170.1:0-17284 GCA_025642045.1 Solanum sejunctum | reverse complement strand
ATACATGACAACAATTCAATATATAGCCATATGCAAATTTATTCCCAATTCGACCACAAATTCGAAATTCGTAATTCTACTAAAAACCAATCCTATTTTCGTGTTTTTCCTTCATTTTAACACATTCCTAACACCTTCACTACCTTTAACTAACATAAACAAAGATAAAAGATTAACATACCTTTTAATCTTTCACAACCCCCAAATCCTTCTTCGCCGCTAAACCACGCATTTTTTTGACCAACCAACACCTCTTCGCTACTTAGGGGCTTTAATATACTGAGCCTGAAGAGTCAAATAATTGAAAACATGAAAAATCAAAAATAATTTGAATTCACTATAGCAACCCAAGAGGGTCTACAACTTGCTCAATATTTTTTTTTCAAATATGGCTAAGTATGGGACTTGTTGATCTTGTACAAGACACCCTCATATATATATAGGCAACAAGGGGATTACTTGGACCAATCAAAAGCTTACATATATATTTGACCCCATCACAAATTATGCTTAATTACTAAACTTAAATGAAATTTTGCACTCGGTCCCAAACTTTATTAAATCGAACCAATTAAGCACTTTTGGGATTTAAGTTAAGTTACAGGTTCTAACATCCTCCCCCCCTTAAGAACATTCGTCCCCGAATGTTATACTAACCATGCAAGTTTTATCTATACTACCACATCTTGTCAAGAAACAACTTAGTTAGCATACATCATGCTCAATGAGGATAATAAATCACCTGAAGCTATAGGAAATAAGTGAGGATACTTTTTCTTCATTTGATCCTCCACTTCCCAAGTCAACGCCTCCCTGTTATTATTATGCCATAACACTTTGACTGAGGCCACATCCTTGTTGCGAAGTCTCCTCACTTGCTGGTCTAATATAGCAACAAGTTGTTCCTCAAAAGTCAGTTTCTTTGTAACCTGTATATCCTCCAAAGGAAAAATTCTGGAAGGTTCGCCAATGCATTTACGAAGCATGGAAACATGGAACACCGGGTGAACTCCACTCAAATCTGCTGGCATTTCTAGCTCATAGGCAACCTTACCTATCCTATGGATGATCTGGTACTGACCAATGTACGTTGGGCTAAGCTTCCCTTTATTACCGAATCACATCATGCCTTTCATTGGTGATATTTTCAGGAATACCTAGTCTCCAACCTGGAACTCTAACGGGCGACGGCGACTATTGGGATAAGACTTCTGAGGGCTCTGAGCTGCTACTAACTGCTCTCGAATCAATTTCACTTTATCCACTACTTGCTGGACTACATCTGGTCCAATCAACTCTACTTCACCAACTTTGAACCATCCGACCGGCGATCGACACTTCAAACCATATAATGCCTCGTATGGTGCCATTTGAATGCTGGAATGGTAACTGTTATTATATGCAAATTTGATCAACGATAAGTGTTCGTTATAGCTACCATAGAAATCCATTACGCAGGCCTATAATATGTCTTCTACCATTTGAATAGTATTCTCAGCTTGACCATCGCACTGGGGGTGGAAAGCCATACTGAGACTTACCTGCGTCCCCAAACCCGCCTGAAATGATTGCCAGAAATTTGCTGTGAACTGGGTACCTTTGTCAGAGATAATAGACATAGGAACACTGTGAAGGCATACAATCTCCTTAATATATAATCTGGCATAGTCTTGAGCCGAGTAGGTAATTCGAACTAGAAGAAAATCAGCTAATTTTTTCAATTTGTCAACAATAACGCAAATAGAGTCATACCTTCGTGGAGTGTGAGGCAGGCCTGCAATAAAGTCCATATTAATAATCTGCCACTTCCGTATCGGAATCTCAATTTCCTGCAGCAACTCTCCAGGCTTCTGGTGTTCTACTTTCATTTGCTGACAGTTTGGGCATTGCACAACAAATTCTGCTATATCACTTTTCATGCCATCCCACCAATACAAGTGCCTAAGGTCATGATATTTCTTTGTCGACCTAGGGTGAATAGAATAACAAGCATAGTGTACTTCGCCCATAACCTGCTGCCATAAACCTAGAACATTTGATGTATAACCTACCTCTGAACAATAAGATCCCATCAGGAGAAAGCTCGAATGGGGTCTGCTCCTGCTCCTGGGTTGTATCCCTGTATTGAACTAGGCTAGGATCTTCATATTGCCATTGTGTAATCTAGGCTATAATAGAGGATTTGGCTATGCCTCGGATAGTAACTCCTGCGTTACCCAAATTTGCCACTCAAACTCCCATACTAGCTAACTATTGGATATCCTGAATTACATCTTTTTTTTCCTAGGGGTAAATAAGCTAAACTGCCTATGGACTTGCGACTGAGCACATCTACTACGATATTGGCTTTCCCCGTATGGTAGAAAATATCAATATCATAGTCATTCAGTAATTCTAACCAGCGCTGCTGCCGCAAGTTCATCTCCTTCTACTTAAATATATAGTGGAGACTCTTGTGATTAGTTAAAATATCGATGTGAACACCATATAAATAATGCCTCTAAATTTTTAAAGCATGGATCACCGCAGCTAACTCTAAGTCATGGGTAGGGTAATTTTGCTCGTGCTTCTTAAGCTGCCGAGAAGCATAAGCTATTAGGTAAGGACTAGAGCTATAGTCAATTTTTCCTTCAACGTCTAAAAGTTGTGCTCACAGGTATCGAACCACTGGAACTTTGCCCTTTTTGGTGTCAGCTTTGTCAAAGGCGCTATAATTAAAGCAAAGTTCTCTACAAATCTCCTGTAATACCCAAC
Source organism: Solanum sejunctum (assembly GCA_025642045.1). NCBI lineage: Eukaryota > Viridiplantae > Streptophyta > Magnoliopsida > Solanales > Solanaceae > Solanum > Solanum sejunctum. The sequence continues at coordinate 14,530 of JAOTQJ010017170.1, read as the reverse complement.
TAGCCCAAGAAAATAATGCACCTCCATCGATGTTGTGGGCCTAGGCTAATTCTTCACAGCCTCAATTTTCTGAGAATCCACTCGAACGCCATCAACTCCTATAACATGGCCCAAAAACGCTACTGAAGATAAGTAAAACTCGCATTTCAAAAATTTTCCATACAACCTTTAATGATAAAGAGCACCAAGGACAATTCTCAGGTGGTCCGTACGGCTGTCCTTAGAACGGGATTAAACTAGGATGTTATCAATGAACGCAATCAAGAACACATCCAGGAATGGTTAACTCAATTCATGAGGTCCATAAATACTGCTGGAGTATTTGTTAGGCCAAAGGACATGCTCTGACTTCATAGTGCCCATAATGAGTTCTGAATGCTATTTTGGGAATATCTTCTTCTCGCACTCGAACCTAGTGATATCCTGACCGTAAGTCTATTTTTGAAAAGCACCTAGCTCCCTATAACTGGTCAAACAGATCATCAATCCTGGGGAGGGGGTATTTATTCTTAACGGTTACCTTGTTCATCTGATGGTAGATAATACATATCCACAGTGACCCATCATTTTTCCTTACGAATAATACCGGAGCTCCCCAGGGAGAGGTGCTAGGCTGAATAAATACTTTCTCTAACGAATCCTTAAGCTACTCCTTCAATTCTTTTAACTCAACTGGGGCCATTCTATACGGAGGGATCGAGATAGGCTGAGTGCCGAGCAATACATCTATAGCAAACTCTACCTCTCGCTCTGGAGGAAGACCCGAAAGTTCATCAGGAAATAAGTTTGGGAATTCATTAACTGCGGGAACGAACTGGAGAGCCGGAGGATCGGCATTCATATCATGCACCCATACCAGGTGACAAAGACACCCCTTTCTATTGATCTTGCTAGCCTTGAGGTATGAAATAAACTTACCCCTCAGCGTTGCGATATTATCGGACCATTCTAGAACTGATTCTCCTGGAAACTAAAATTGAACTAGCTTTCTTTGACAATCAACCTTAGCATAGTAGGAAGCCAGCCCATCCATGCCCATATTGACATCAAAATCCATCATATCTAGCTCTATCATATCGGCCAAAGTATGGCGGTCGAGAATAGATATCGGAGAGTTTTTATAAACCCCACTAACTATAATAGATTCTCCTATCAGTGTCACAACCTCGCAATGCTCTAACAGTTCAGACCCTATATTAGGTGTGCATGCGACCAATAGAGAAATATACGACAAGGTGGAGCCAGGGTCAATCAATGCATACATAGCCCGAGAACAAACAAATAATATACCTGTAATCACATTAGGCGATGCCTCCTGATCCTGTCGGGTAGATAGGGCGTAAATACGATTAACAGGACTGCTAGAACCTGAAACTCCACCGCGACCTCTGCCACGACCTACCGCTGCTGGAGTACCTTATCCCACGGGGTTCATAGCCACTGAAGCCGAAGAAGAAGCCCCACCTGCTCTAGAAGTCTGGGAGGACCCTTTTGCACTAGCTCTGTTTGGACAATTACGCATTTGGTGGCCCTGACGACCATAAATAAAACAGGCACCTGTAGAACAAAAGCACTCCCCCAGGTGATGTTTCCCACACAGAGAACACCGGGGAATAGTAAAACCCTGCTGACTGCCAGAACCCGGCCTTGCCCTTGACTCACTAGAATAGATGGTCTCCTACCAGAGGTCTGCGGAGGTGTACTTTGCATCAGTCGAGGAGGAAGCCCACTCAGCTGCAGCCAAAACTGCTTGCCCTGAAAATCTGCTACTAAATCGGATGACCTATCCCTCTTTGGCGGCCCTTCATCATCTTTCCTATCTGCCTGGCACCCACGACGATGATCCTCCATCCCCTAGGCATGAGCCTGAATATGAGCAATATCCATCCCAGGTCGGGCAGCCAATACTAGGCAACTATCTACATAATACATATCCAGCCCAACAATATAATGATGCATGCGATCTGTCATACTGAAATTTGTGTCGGTGCATATCGGGCTAAAGAGTCAAATTCCAAACTATACTCCTGAACCGACCAGCCCCACTGTCAAAACATCAAAAATCTATCCTCCCTGGCGCGTCTGATCTCAGGAGGTAAAAAATGAGCCAGGAAAGCTTCAGTAAACTCTCCCGAAATCGCAGGTCGGGCATTTACACCTCGAGATAGCAGCCACAATTCATATCATTTTGCTGCCCCGTTCTACAATCGATAAGATACCAACTAAAACAATTCTACTTTTGAGGTCCCAATCACCCTCAAGGTCCGCTGCATTTGTCTCACAACGTCTTGAGCATCTTCCGAAGGTTTGGTCCCAAAGAATTCTAGGGGTGCATAGGCTAGGAAATCATGGGCCCGGGAACTATCTTGGCGGGCTGCCTGACTACTCCCAGCTTCCTATCCGCGGGCCTATCATGCCATAACCTACGTCAACAACTGCACTGCCTCCCGCAGCTCCCCGATTTCTGTGCCTAGCTGGGGAGTCAGAGGTTCTAATGCTTGTCCTTTTGGGGCTGGTAGGGTGACCGAACCCACTGTCAAGAATACAGTCTCCGACTCCCGCTAATCACGATCTCGGGTAGTTCCCCGACCACATCGAGCCCCATCTACTGCTGTAGGCCTTCCTCTACAGCCGGCTAGTTGTTTCCTCAACAGCATATCTGAAATTTAAATAATTTTTGTCAGGGACGAAAATTACCCTATCAACATCGCTCTAACGCATGATCTAAGATCAGAAGGAAAAGTAACATCCTAATATCCTGTAGCATCCTGTTTATAGGTGAGGTGCACGACACATCAATAAACAAGACTTACTAGACACCGTCTGTGGACACTTCAAAAATTAACTGCTCTGATACCACTTATGTCATGACCCAACGTAGGGTCATGATTAGTGCCAATTGGGCACCCTGACATACATTAAATCGGATTTCTATTCATAATAACTGAGGAATTTCTCAAAATTTCGGCAGAGTTTCATCTGTTTTACTGACTAGCCTCACTTTCAAACAGCGAATCCAACAATAACAAACAGCACTATACATATATATGCGGGTCGACAAGGTCACCGCTGCGGCAGAACAGCCCAACAAATGTATCAAACAAACAAAGTCACACCAACACAGTTTCCACACCCACATGTATCCACAGACCTCTAGACGCACAAACTGGATCATAAGAAGGGACAAGGCCCTATCATACCCTCGAATATATACAAATGCAAAGTACAGAAAATAAGAAAACATGTATATACCAACAGACTGCTCCTGAGGCAAGGCAGCACTTCAAAAGTAGGCGAGGATCCTAAGAAGATGGCTCTCTAACTTGTTCGTCTGTACCTGCGGGCATGAACGTAGCCCTCGAAGGGAGGGGGTCAGTATGAAATGCATACCAATTATGTAAAGCAAAAAGTATAAAATATGAACAGAATTAATAACTCCAACGAAATGTATAACTCAAACCTGTATGCAAACATAAATGAATATTTCTCTTTTTAAACCATCAAAATAATGTGTATTAGACGGGAACGATGGCGACCTCCAAACTCGCGCCATACCACATCCTAAACACCAGAAGTTTGAAATCTCCGACAACTCCAACTAAGTCCCCAACTGTAGCCCAAGTGAGCCGAGGCGAACAGTGGCCAAGCATTCAAGTATCATACTGCATAAAGGTCGTCATGCTCATTTATAAAGCTGAGGCGATGGTGCCACATACTCTCGTGAGCCAGGGTGAACTCGGCCCAGCACTCGCATGTCATGATGCCATCCTAAGCCCAGCTCCTTATGTCTCCAAGATAAGCAAAGTCGGTCCATGGGCAAACCGACCCGCCGTATCCAACCTACTTCGGAATATATATATATAGTATATATATATATATACATTCAATTATACCTGCGCACAAAATAACCGACCCAGGAATTGGTGAACGGGGCCAAAAGGGCACGAATAGAGTCATGAGAATCATATGCATAAAACTAGTTTAAAAAACTTAGCAATATTGAACTTATAGCTTGCCAAAATTGCTCAAATTCACATTTAGAGATAATTTCGGGACAAATTGAACTTATAGCTTTCCAACTCTCTAATTCCGGTCAAACGAACACTATTCATGGATTTAAAACTTCAAAATTTAAGATGAAGCAAATTTATCGTAAGATTGGCCAAAAATGAACATAGATTATTTTCAGACCCAAATTGTAAAAGAAAGGGACTTTTCAAATGTACAACGTTGAATAAGCTTACTAATTCATACCAAAGGGTAGGAAATCTTTACATACCTCAATTTCGCTTGCCAACTAGGTCCAACGTAAGGTCAATCCAACTTAGACTTTTGGATGTTCAATGTCTACACAATTACAATAACACCAGTTATTAATATCCATATCGCCTTAATTCCTAACTTTTTCGTTCTAAATTTATAAAAATGTTGACAGTATTTCCCCTTAAAATACGTCGCCTCGAGAACTAAACTCGGCTCAAATAATCAATCAACAACAACAACCACCACCTATAACATTAATAAACCTTTTTCAATACCACCACAACATCAAAACACCACAAAATGCTATTGCAACGTAAATAGTAAAATAGGGCAGCAACGATTCCAACTTATATCTACCATATTCAATCCTTCCTATATACTTCAAAAACTGTATTGCACCACTCCAACTCCTAACGCCAACTCCCAATGTTAAAAACATAACGATATACCTTCAACGGGGTTCCAATTCAAGCTAACATTCATGTAATCATTAAATAGTTTTCTAACACTTCTTTCATCCCATAAAGACTATTGCCATGATAAGTAAACAAAAATACATGACAACAATTCAATATATAGCCATATGCAAATTTATTCCCAATTCGACCACAAATTCGAAATTCGTAATTCCACTAACAACCAATCCTATTTTCATGTTTTTCCTTCATTTTAACACATTTCTAACACCTTCACAACCTTTAATTAACATAAACAAAGATAAAAATTAACATACCATTTAATCTTTCACTACCCCGAAATCCTTCGTAGCTGCTAAACCACGCATTTTCTTGACCAACCAACTCCTCCATGCTACTTAGGGGCTTCAATATACCGAGAATGAAGCATTAAATAATCAAAAATATGAAAGATCGAAATTTTTTTTGAATTCACTATAGCAACCCGAGAGGGTCTACAGCTTGCTCAATATTTTTTTTTCAAATATGGTTTAGTATGGGACTTGTTGATCTTGTACAAGACACCCTCATATATCTATAGGCAACAAGGGGGTTACTTGGACCAATCAAAAGCTTACATATATATTTGACCCCACAACAAATTATGCTTAATTACTAAATTTAAAAGAAATTTTGCATTCGGTCCCAAATTTTATTAAATCGAACCAATGAAGGACTTTTAGGGTTTAAGTTAAGTTACTGGTTCTAACAGTAGAGTGAATGAGTGTAACACCTCCTAAAGCGATTTGAATATCCTTATGCTAGATTCCTTGAATAATGCAATTTTTATATGTAGAAAATCTGAATTCATATTTTCGTTTAGGAGGTAAAATTTGTGGAAAATTGGTCTCCTATGATTTTTAAGTTAATCGCATCTAATTTTTTATATAATTTTTCACTTTCCAGAAGAGTGTACAACCTCTCCACATTGCGGAGAGGGTTTATGATAGGACAAAAGTGTTGTAAACTCATTCCTAGGTCAAAATAGGAGAAGTTTGAAATTTGTGTGAAAATGAACAGTACAGGAGTGATGAGTCCATATTTCAAACTCATTTTAGGGATAGATTGCAAGGAAACATTACCCTTAGTGTGCTACTAATTCCAGCTTCTAAGTAATATGTATGTGCTATAACAGAAAATGTAGTTAAAAGTGCACAAATAGACAAGACTTGGTGAAATCTTGAAAAGTGAGCAAAAGTGCGGAGAGGAAGAGAAAAGCGGTCTCACCGACATACTCGGCAATATGCCTACCACTCATGGAGATCACCTATCATTGTAGTAGCTCACATGATATTATATTTTGGTGATGATCCTCTCCCAAAAAGTTTATGATATGATGCATTTATTCCATCACATGAGTTTTCATATGATACTCTGATTTTTCCTTCATATTAAGTAATACTCAATGACAATGTTTTGTATGTTTGAACAATGATATTACAATTCCATGTATGGAGAGTTCTAAAATTTATGAGTGGTGATATTACAATTTCATATTTGCATTGCATCTCACGTACTTAGTATATTCCAACATGATAATACATATTTTGCATACATGATATCACCATGTAGGACCAACATTCCACATTCTCCATTGACATGCAATTAACTTCTAACAACCAAGACTAGTAGCTTGGTGATCCCTTAGTTCAAAGATTTCACCTTCTTTCTTTCCATGTTATGTATTTGAGACGCCTGTGTATTTAGAATTTTTCATTGGGTACTTTTACTTTCTATCTTATTTTTATGTCTTTTGTATTCAAAGGTAACCATGACTATGCTTTGGTCCTTGCTAAGTATAAGGTAAATTAGTATGTTTCGGATGATAAAACTTTTGATGATATGCATCTGGACTTTTACATTTCAAATGTTTTCCCATTGGTTTTATACTAAATCTTTTAAATTCCATCATAAGTTGTTTGAATTACCTATGAATGCTTGATGTATGCTAAGATGGCTTGAGTGAGGTACCTCCGAGTTCCTCATTCGTCGTGTTATGACTAGGCTCTATGTTTGCATCATGACACAAGGTATGGTCACTTTGAGTTTGTGGTAACGTCATTTAGGCTAAGTAATGCCCTAACAATATTTATGGATCATATGAAACAGGTGTTCAAGACATATATTGGTACTTCTATGGTAGTTTTCATGGATGATATTTTATCCATTATTGTACCTTGACTAAGTTGATCCAAAAGAAGGTAAATTCTAATGATTAGATAAATGTGAGAAGAGATTTCAAATGTTGAAAGAAAGTCTCATATAGGCTATTTTAACTTTATCAGAAGGTTTGGATGGGTTTGTGGTGTATTCAAATGCTTTCTATATCGATTTGGGTTGTGTTTTATTTCAAAAGGGCACGGTTATAACATGTGCGTCGAGGCACCTAAAGATGCATGAACTAAATTACCTGACCTATGATCTTGAGTTAGTGACCATGGTATTTGCATTAATTATTTGGTGAGACTACCTGTATTGGGTTAATATGGATGTATTCACCAATCACAAAAGTCTTTAATATGTGTTCACTTAAAAGGATCTCAACTTGAGGTGAAGAAGATGGTTAGAACTTCTTAAGTACAATTATATAAGTGTGCATTATCATCTAGTTAAGGCAAATGTTGTAATTCATACTCTTAGTAAACTATCTATGGATAGTGTGGTTCATGTGAATGAGGCCATGAAGGAATTGGTGAAGGATGTGCATCGTTTGGCATGTTTGGGGGTAGATTAAGTAGCTCTAATAAATATGGTATCCATATACAAATAGGGTCGAATCATTTATGGTGGTTGATGTTAAGGCAAAATAGGATTTTGTCCCATCATTGGTTGAGTTGAAGAAATTGGTTTCTGAAAAGAAGATAGAGGTTATCTACCAAGGGGTAAATAGTGTGCTTCATCACCTAGACCAATCATGTGTTACAAATGTTGATGAACATAAGCAGGAGATTCTGAGGGAAGCCCATCACTCTCCATATTCCATACATTTGGGATCCACCAAAATGTACCTAGATTTAGGAAAGTGTTTAGGTGGAATGACACGAAGAAGGATATAGCTATGTTTGTGGCAGAATGCCCAAATTGCCAATAGGTGAAAGTGGAATATCTAAGGCTTGGAGGCTGATGTGCTGCTAAGATACAACACTTTTGATGATTGAAACATAGAATTTTGTGTGTTCTTAGAGCAATCTTAGTAGATTTGATATGTTTTTGTGTTTTTGAGATTTTAAGAATTAGGATAATTCTGGACAATGTTTTACAAATTTTAGGTTTTTGAGGATGTTAGAGTCTTCTACAGGCCATGGTTTATTCCATGAGCTGTAGGATGGGTTGGTAGGTCAAATCTATTGAAGGGCGAATTTTTAGATGTTGAGGTTATGAGTTATCAGACGAGCCATAGATTATGTTACAACCCATATAAGTTAGTATGTTAAAGCTCTAAAAACATGCTAAGTGATGAATTGTTATAAGAGGAGGGCTCTTACTAGTCGAATGTCAGGTGATGGGTCATGGATAAGATCATGCCTGGAGGATTAGTCTTTTCAAAAGGTTAACAGATGAGACCTCTTATGAGCTATATGTCAGAAGATGGCCTAGCCGTAGGAGGAGTTGGTACGTTGAGGAGACATTTTGTTCAGTGTAGATTATGAAGAACAAGTACGGGTCATGATTCCATCTATGTCTCGAAACCTTGTTTGTCCGAGTTTCTGATTTTAGTTTTCCTATTTCATTTTGTATAGGAGAATGATCCACAGAGCAGTTAGAATATTTGAGACTTTGTCACTTACGATACCTTTTGATATTATATTAGAGTGATTACATTGTGATTTCTTGTGGAGATTTTGGATTTATTGTTCTTCAATTCATCATGGTAAGTGTTTAATTATGCTACTACATAACATAGTTCTTTCATCTAGAATGAACATGTGTAACTAAATCTATAACTAGGGTCGTAGGAACCATGTAGAACTAACAAAGTAAAAACTAAATAATCTATAATCCTTGGAAAGTGTGCATATGTGTATTAATTATCTCTTTGATTAGAATGCTTTTTAATGGTGACCAATGTTAGAACTTGCCTAATGCTTACTTACTGGATCAAGGGTGTAATGAATGGTTAAGGAATAATTAAGAGGATTTGATGTGATCCCTCTCATCTAATCAACTTAATCAGAAAAATAGATGGTTGTACTTGAACAAAAGGTAGGGTTAGTAATGCAGTATTATGGGAATGAATCAATCCATGTAGTGAAATTTGCCTCTCGTCTAGAACAAAGGGTTATGTAAACATAAATGACCAATTCTGTATGCTATACACTACAAAAGCTTATAATTATCTGGATATACTAAGTTAGGAATACATGGGAAATATAATACCTTATCTACTTCTCTTATTGATCTAACAACACTTGAACTTGACGATTGGATTATACTTTAGGTTTAATTATTGCATTCTAGAAACACCCTACTTTCAGGAGATAAGTAGATTAATTTAACCTAATTGCTCATAATTACTCCAGGTCTAGACCTTATTCTCCATTGGATCGACCCTCACCACTATTAAGTTCTATATTTGATATTGACCCCTTATACCTACATTGAGAGGTGTAGTTTGGGCAACATCAAAATTTTAGTGTCATTGTTGGGGAATATAGCTTTTAGACTGGTTTAATTAGGTTAATTTGTGAATTAGTCCTTAATTTCTTATTTTACGTTTTTTGTTATTTTTGTTTTGTTTAGCATACATGTGTAGTGGATGCGTAGTACTCATAGTCGAGGAAATCCCTTAACTCCATTTGACCTAGAGATCCAGAGAACACTAAGAAGAATGGTCCAAGATAATGCTGCAAATAATCCTGCAAATCTTGCATAAAATCTCAACAATGATCACTCACCACCACTTGAGGATGTGAATCCACCACCACAAGATCTTTAAGTTGTTTCTAATACATGGAATCAATACAGGATTGACCATATAGTCGTGGATGTCACCGGAGCTATTGTGTTACCTCCTTTATCAGAGGACACAAAATTTGTTTTTTCAAGTAGGTTTCTACATATGTTGTAGAATAGAGGGTTATTTCCAGGCTTTCTATCAAAGGATCCACAAACCATCTAAATAATGTCATCTTCATCAACAATATTATGGAAACCAAAATCTATTTATGGATTTTATTGAGCTCCGTGCCTTCCCATTATCTCTCACAGGCGAAGTGACAATATGGTTATATGAACTTCCATAGAGTTATGTCACCACTTAGGCTGAAATGCAAAAAGCCTTTTTGGAGAGGTTCTTTCCAATGTCAAAGAAGCTAACGTTGAAGTTGAAGGATCAGATCAACAACTTTGAGTTGTTGCCTAGTGATTCGATTAGTACTACATGGGAGCGGTTCACAAAGTGCTTAAGAAGTGTTCCAAACCATAAGATCACTGATGATTCCTTAGAGGAGATTTTCTACTGGGCATTGGATGATAATTGCAAATCTTTGGCTGACACTATATCAGATGACTATTTCTTAGATTGCCCATTTGCAGTTATAACTGAACTGTTGTAAAAGGTGGCAAAGACAAACCATGCATGGTGATTGAGAGCCAAGTCGACTACTAAAAGCTCGTTCTCTATTAGTTCCACTTCAAAGTACGTCAAGATAAATGAAGAGACGATGCAAGAGTTGGCTCGAATCAGTACTAATCTAGTGTTTTTGATAACATAGAGTCAAGAATGTGTTAACTCAATGAATCATTAGCCACCTTGAGAATCCATACATGAGGAGCCCTATTATAAGGAGGACACTTGCTTTGTGACTAATTAGATAGAGGGTTTCCAGACCAACGCCAAGGGTCCAATCAGGACTATTAGTGCTAAGGTTAAGGAAATCAAGGTCGGAACTTCAACAAGGACAATGCTCACAAAGATAACTACCGAGGTAGTTACTATGATAAAATAAGGGGGCAAGGCAAAGATGGTGATTGGGGATGCAGAGATGGATATAGGAATGGTCCCTATGTGCCACCATATAATCGTGATTTAGGGGCTAAAAGTTCGAGGATTGAGGAGATGTTCGATAGATTGTTAAGGAAGGCTGACGCACAGAAAGAGAACTTGAAATGGTTGAAATCTGACATTTTAAGCATTAATTAGAAGATTGAGTCTAATTTTGTGATAATTAAGCAACTAGAGCAATAATTTGGTCAAATGTCTATAGAATTGAGCCAGCATCAGAAGGGTACATTGCCAAGCAATATAGTGCAGAATCTAAAGAATGTTGGGAAGTGTATGGCAGTGACAAAATGAGGTGGTAAGTAGACTATCGACCTACCGATGTTGGTAGATGATACTGAGGTACATAAGGAGATGAAAGAGAGATAAGATGCAGAGACTAGAGATGCTAACCCCAAGTATGGGGTGAATAATGAAGTGGTGCACCCAAAAAAACTGAAACCATACCTAGGCCTCCACTTCCTTTCCCTCAAGAACTCAAGATGAAAGAGGAGGAAGGTAAGTTTAAACACTTTATCCCCATTATAAAGCAGCTCACTATCAATATTCCCCTTATTAACGAATTGGAGAAAATGCCTGGATACGCCAAGTTCATGAGGGACCTACTGACGAAGAAGAGGAAGGTGACATGAGAGCTCTCACAAGAGTTTTAGCATTATAGTGCTATTACAAGAAGGTCCTTCGTTCAGAAGAAAGAGGATCACGAAGAATTCACCATACCCTGCAGCATTAGAGATGTCAATTTTGAAAAGGAATTATGCAACTTAAGAGCTACCATCAACTTAATGCCTATTGCAGTTTTCAAGAAATTGGACTTAGGGACCCCTATACTAACCATGCAGTTATTGATGGCTAATAAGACAGTAAAGTAGCCTGTGGGGATATTGTAAGATGTTCTCGTAAAAGTGGAAAAGTTCATATTCCTTGCAGACTTTGTGATTTTAGATTGTGACGTTGTCATAACCCAAGCCTAGGGCCTAGATATGACACGATGAATGGGAACTTGAAGGGACCCCAAATAAGCCTCTTAGCATATCATTCACAATATCCTTGGTCGTGGAAGCAAAATAAACAACAACAAGAGATATAAATAAGGGATGCGGGACTATGGAAAATCTTGATATTTATAAAGCATAAAAGAGTCAAATCTCAAGCATAAGTACATCAATTGTTCCAACAACACCTCGAACAAAGATTGGAGTGGTAGCTAAGACACTTTCTTGGATCACCCCTCATATCAAGTGTTCATCATAAAGAGACATCATATAGTAAGAGTATCATAGCTAGTGTCCCCCGAAATTAAGGACTCCCTAAAGCTTATCTTCTGAAATGCCACAACTAGCCACGTGGAGGATGATCGAGAGGGGCTCTAGTTCCTACATAGTAATATTATGTAAGCATAGAGTATGCATTAGTACATTTGAATGTACTAAGTATGAAGGATGACATTCAATAAGAAATAAGCCAATATATTCAAAATACATAATCATAAGAGATGGATAAGTATAATTTTAATATGGCATGCATGATTAATGCTTGAAATAAAATATGCTTGTAAATTATATAACTTGTAGAGAACATAATACATGTGTGGGAAGAGACAATAATCATAGACCAATCAACTATTACTTGGAATCCATAGCATGTCACCCCCTCAGTGAGGTGGTTGAGGTATCTACCCCTCAACATGATAGTATACTCATGTCACCCCTAACAAATTGGTCGAGGTACCTACCCCTCAACGTGGTAGTATGGGCATGTCATCCCCCAACAAGGTAGTCGAGGTATCTATCCCTCAACGAGGTAAGATAGACATGTCAACCCCCAACAAGGTGGTCGAGGTATCTACCCCTCAAAGTGGTAGTATGGGCATGTCATCCCCCAATAAGGCATGGTCAACTTGCAACACTATAGATACTTTCATGAATTTAATACATATATATATATACAATACCACAATCATCATAAAGTCACTTGACTTATAAACCATGCAGTAGTTCATCAATAACTTGAGAATCCTTGTCAAGACATTTTGTCAAACATTTGGTAGGTGCGTAATGCTAGTTTCAAATCATGCAATTTAAGAGTGAAATAATATGAGAAAACTCAATGTAAATTATCCTACCATCATATAGTAAAACCCTCAGGTAAGATACCTTGAAATCCACCATCAGATCTCATAATAGATCATAGTTTCATAGCTCAAAACATGCATTGTCTCAACATACAAAACCAATTCATAGTATAAGATTGAGATAGATAAACATGCATATTGAATCAACATTTCATAAAACCCCAACATAATTTGTAATCAAAATCCATTATAAAAGATACCCATACAAGATACAACTTGGAAACATGCAATTTTCAAAAAAAGGGGAGATTGGGCTCCATGGGTGGAAGGAGCCAATGGATGAAACCCATATACCTTAAAATTGGGTTTTGTTGATATACACTTGAAGGTAACTTGATCCTTTAATAGAGTTCTTGAAATTCGAAATTAAGCTTGGTATACTTGAATTTGGATGAAATATTTATTTAAATGTTAGAGAGGGTTCTGAGAGGGTCTTAAGTGGTATAGAGTTGAAAATGACTAAGTATGGATGTTTTCACGTATAAGTGGGCATGGGATTGTGACCCCAAGGCACTTGAGAAAAAATAGAAAGTTAGGGAAAAACTGTATGCAGACCCATCATGAAGGGCACTCCAACACTGATCTGCGCCCTTAGCGCATCGAAGCTAGGGCGCGGGTGACTACTGGAATTTGAATTGTTGCGAAAATTATTTTTTGCTAAGGGTCATCTAATATTGGGGTTATACCCATTTCCTACACAATTTTCCCTTGATCAAGAATATAAAGTTGGATTTTTGATATCACACACAGATTTAGAGATATATAGAAATTACGATTATGGGTATTTTTGAAGCACATTTTTGGGGCGTTTCAATATCTCCCCCTTGGGATCATTCACCTGGAGTGTCAAAGAAACATACATAAGATAAGTAATCATGAAGATTTCAGCCCGTCATGAATGCAGCAAACACACTTAAACATCATTTTCATAATCTCAACATGAATGCCAAAAATCACCATAAACATATTATACAAAACTTAAGACTTGAAATAATATAGGGGACTTATATTAGTATCTTAGGCTTGAGTGGAGTGGAAGAAATATGGATATCACTTTCTCATGTCTGCCTCAGCTTGCTATGTGGCACTTTCAACTTGTTGGTTCCTCCAAAGGACCTAAACTGAAGCTACATCTTCATTTCTCAACCTCTTCACTTATCTATCCAAACTCTCCACCGGAACCTCCTCATAAGTCAAATTATCTTCTACAACAAAGTCACTATAGCATTAGGGTCACCCACATACTTTCTTAACATAGACACGTGGAAGACCAGAAGAACCATGTCCATCTACATAGGCAACTCCAACTCATATGCAAACTTACCAATCCTCCTCAGAACTCTATAAGGACCTATAAATCCTGGGTTTATTTTTCCCTTCTTCCCAAATTGAACCACACCTTTCATGGGTGAGACTTTCAAGTAAAACTAATCACCACCCTTAAACTCAACATCTCTTCTCCACACATCAGAGTAGGACTTTTGTCTGCTTTGGTCTATTTTCAATCTCTCCCTAATTATTATCAACTTTTCCAAGGCTTCCACGACAAAATACAGACCTAGCAAGGCCATCTCCCCCAATTTAAACCACTCAACCAGGTATCTACAACGCCTACCATAAAGAGCTTCAAAGGGAGCCATACCAATGCTTAAGTGGTAGCTATTGCTATACCCAAAT